>JAGKTI010001961.1:27252-73707 GCA_018397915.1 Birgus latro | reverse complement strand
TGGGAGGGGTAGACCGAGAAAGACATGGGACGAGGTCATTAAATGTGACTTAAGGGTTAAGGGACTGAATAGGGAGGCTGCCAGAGATCGAGCAGCGTGGAGAGCCGCCATTAGGTGACCAAGGCCGACACATGCAAGCATGTTGGAGCCTTCAAAAACGAAACGAAACGAAACGAAACTGATCATTCCATATTTACTATCATGAAGCACCACCTGGCTTTTAACTCCCCTTACTACAATTCATTTTTCACCTGCAATCAGCTTTACTGTGGCAACTAATTTAATTCTACCTATCTATCTATTGCCAGACGCCTCAATCCCGCACGGGGTGGCCACAAACAAATCACCTCCATGTCGCTCTGTCCCCTGCCATTTCACTACCCTGCTCCCAACTCACCCCCCCCCCTCTCATGTACCTCTCCACTCCATCCCTCCATCTCATCCTCGGCCTCCCCCTCCCTCTCACCCCCTCCACCTCACTCACATACACTCTCCTCGTCAGTCTTTCACTCTCCATCCTCTCCACATGCCCAAACCACCTTAATGTGTTTCTCCTAACGCTTCCTATCACGTCCTCAACCACACCACAACGCTCCTTCACTTCCTCATTTGTTAGTATGTCTCTCCATGTGACTCCACATACTCCTCTCAAATAACTCATTTCCACTGCTCTCACTCTTGACTTCCGTCCTTCCAACAGGGTCCAAGCTTTACTTCCATATGTTAGAGTTGGTATTACAATACTGTCATGTAAAAACTTTTTCACTTCCATGCTCACTTCCCTGTTTCTTATCACTGCTTTCAATGAACCAGCAACTTTCCTTCCCTGCTGTACCCTTTCAAGCACTTCACCCTCCAGACTTCCATCCTTACTCATCACACTACCCAAGTACTTAAATGCACTCACATTCTCCATATCCTCCCCATCCAGTCTCAGTGTACATTCACTGGTTTCACTTCTCTCGAAGACCATCGCTTTACTCTTCCCCACATTCACCTTTAGACTCTGTTTCTTACACACTCTCCCAAACTCATCTACCAAGCCTTGCAGCTCCCCTTCGTCTTTGCTCAACAACACAGTATCATCTGCAAACAACAGTACAGGGAGTTTCTTTCTTTTTAGATTAAATGTTGTCATAGGATAGACAGCATTCAGTTTTTACAGGACACAATTAGTTTTTCACCAGTGGGAACTACACCACCCTCAAAAATCAACACTAAAGCATAGCTGCATGAAATTAAATAAGCACTAGTTACAAGGAAGGAATGAGTCTCCTTCAATCTTACTACAATAGGTCAGCAACTGCGGCAAATGCTGATAGGGATCTCTGTCTTGTAAAAATGAATGGACTTTGGGTGATTCCCATGTGAGAATGACTTGCCCTGTATTATAAAGCCTCTCCCTAACACAGGGGTGAAACATTTTCCAAATCTTATCTTCTTAGCATTAAAAACTCCCTTAAATTATCATTCCTTAATTTAAAAGTCTACCTACTGTATTTATATTTTATAAAAAATATAATATAGTATGAAAAATGCTGTACTGGAGTTTAGCTGGTACTCTAGCCAATTTAAAGATACCCATGAACAGTACAATTGGGGACAAAAGTTTGTCCATCATTTCACCTTTCTGCTTCTCACTTTTCTTTGTTTGCTAATAATCCTATGCTGAGAGCAGTTTGGTATGTTTCTCTGCATACTGATGGTTTTCTCTGATACAATATGTCAGGAAGGATGCTTATGGAAAAACTCTATGTGTAAACAGGCTTTCGTCCATTACTATACAGTACTTACTAACACAAATAATTATGGATCTCAAAAGGACTTAAAATACCCAATGTACGCGTCAGTATTATAGAACTTCACATACTTATTCTCTAACAACTGATCCTGCAGAGTAATTATGGATCTCAAAGGGACTTAATATACTCAGTACTGTACATACAGTGTCTCAAAGTAAGCCTGCTAACTTACATCATTATTCTTTGCCAACTGGTCCAACAAAGCATCAAAGAGGTCTGAGACAAATGTCTTGGGCTTGCGTAAAACCCATGTGGGGTTGGCCACCAGAAGACGCAGGTACACTCCCCCAACCACCACCTCTCCCGATGTGGTGGACAGATTAATATCCTCTGGTAGCTTCCATATTGCATTAGGGTCCTCTCGTTGCTGCTGGTGGATCCTAAAACATACAGTCACATCAGTAAAATATACACTCTACAAACACTCTAATGATGAAAGAAATGTTAAAGTATTAGCTGCATATTCTTGCTACCACTTTACTGTTCTTGTTGCTCAACCACAGTCCGTCTGACCATGCAGACCCGTCAACCACAGATATGCAACTGAATTGGTGGGGCGATCCTACAGGTGCTGTACAATCCACATACACCATGCAGGGATCTGGTGCCCCCATGTGGTACACAGTACCTAACCAGGATTGAACCAGAATTCTCGTGGCAAGGTGCAAGGAAATATGAGGAGTTTAGACTTCCAGGTGGATGCCACAAAGAATGCACAATGTCATCATGTGTAGGTTTGTCTTGCTACCTCTCAACAGTACTACAGTATTTAACTTAGAGGTAACCTCTCGTCTAAAGGTTAAAAGCAGTCTCTACTTCACCTCTTTCTTTTCTCCTACCTCCTGATGATTCTTTTCTGTTAAGGAGAAGCTTTAAATAATCCAATCATCATCTCATCATCACAATCCTAATACAATTTTGCACATTAAAAACGGGTTTGGCAGAGAGGATTCTGGTGTTACTTGAGATGCAAATCTGAACAGGAAGGAAAAAACACGTACTTTTTCCTTCTCTCTCCTATGGTGTACAAACAAGATTTCATGTGTTCGACTCTTGGCACAGTCTTGACTCTCTTTCCCTGAGACCCAGTAATCCTTCTGTATCACACACCTAAATGGTACCATCCATACTGAACACATGCTAGGGGTGTTTCATTCAGGACTGGTGTGACAGAAATAGCTGGGGTGCAATCATGAGATTGTTCCCTGCCCAAGCCTCAGATTGCATTAATGTCTTTTTAAATAGCATATCACTTCTCTAAACATTTGTCCTGTCACTCCAGTAAGGCCTGAGGACTCTCCCAAGAAGCAGCGGCTATGGCACTTTGGAGCTGCTAATTGGGAGGCCTCAGGTAGTACTCCCTCGATTTTCCCTGGAATGATTAATGCTTCCACGGCCGAGTTCCACCTGAGTATGCCTTGCACATTACAGGTTATTCTCTTGGGTATGGAAGCATACATTCCTTTCTCATATCCTGTGACTCATGCAAAACAAAGCCTTGGTCTGATCATGCTTGTTCTGTCTTTCTTTCCTTCATACTTTCCTCATCCTTCTGCCTACGGGTGACTTTACACTCCCTCTTCTGTCTTACTTTCCTTCATTCTTTTCTCTTCCTTCTGCTTGTGGGTGACTCTACACTGAGTGACAAGCCAAATGGTTTCCTGTACACCAGGAAACCATTTACTATGCAGGGTGGTAACCTTATAACCAAATTTTGGTGCCTGGTGGTGTAGTGGGTAATTATGGCGCTCCAAACGAATTGAGCCGGTGAAGGTTTATATCCAAGGGCTGGTTGAAGTTTACAGCTCATGTAATGCCACTCAGGGATGAGTGAAGCTGGTCACTCTCATCTTAAATGTCAGGACCAACTAGCCTAGCCCTGGGCTCCTACACTCCTCATGGGGAAACGTAGGATTGGATGATGAATGAAATGAATGAACTAAATGCTCTGAACTCTCTCAAATTCTTCCTGCTCCTTCTGGCACCTTGCCAAAAACCTTCTAACAGCTCTACTCATCACCCTTCCCTCCTATTTTCCACTCTGATAGCTCTGTAGCTATTTTTTCTATTGATAAAGCTGAACTCTTCACTCAGACTACCTCCTCCAATGCCACCTCATAAAATTCCGGTGCTGTTCCTCCATCACCGCCCCCCTCATGACTGATAGTAAAATTTCTTCCATTGATGTATTTTCTGCCATCACTGGCCTCAGTACAAGGCATATGGACTTGATGGGGTCCCTCCTGTTGTTCTCAAGAACTGTGCTTCTGTACTTCACCCCGCCTAGGTAAACTCTTTTGCCTTTGTCTGTCAAATTGTACCTTTCCTTCTTGCTGGAAGTTTGCTCCCATTCAGCTTGTCCCAAGGAAGGGTGACCATTCCCAGCTCTCTAACTATTGCCCAATTGCTTTAACATACTGTACTTCAGAAGTTTTTGAGTCTAAGAAAATTTTAAAGCACCTTTCCTATCACAACTTTCTTTCCAATTGTCAGTATGGGTTCTGACAGGGACACTCCACTGGCAAACTTCTCACCTAACTTTCAGACTCCTGGTCATTCTTCTTTCGAGACTCTGGCAAACGCTTTGCCACTGCACTTGACATCTCAATGGTTTACAATTGAGTCTGGCATAAATCTTCAATTTCCTAACTGATCTCTTATGGTCTCTATCCTTCTATCTGTGCCTTCATCTCTAGCTTACTTTCTGGTTGTTCTACAGCTGCTGTTGTAGACGGCCACTGATCTTCTCCTACAGCTATCAATAGTGGTGTTCCTTATGGTTCTGTCCTATCACCAACTCTCTTCCTTCTATTCTTTAATGACATTCTAAGCTGCACATCTAACCCTATCCACTCAAATGCTGATGGCTCCAACCTTCACCTTTCCATTTGCTACCCACAGCATCCATCTCAGCAGTTACTTAGGTACACCTAATGTTTGACTTGGCTCACACCTCTGATTGGGGTAAAAGTAATCTTGTTTTTAATGCACCAAAAACTCAGTTCTTACAACTTACAACCTGACAAACTCTTCTGCAGGAGTATCGTCTAATTTTTAACAATATCCAACTCAACCCTCCTTCATCTTTAAACATACTTGAGGTTTCATTCTCTCAGGATTTATCTTGGAAAGATCATATTTCCTCTTTTGTATAATCTGCTTCCACGAGATTAGGTGTGCTAGGCCAACTTCAAGCCTTCTTTACTCTTGCAAAGTTGTTGACTTTATATCATCATCATCATCCAATCCTACATTGCCCCATGAGAAGCGTACGAGCCCAGGGCTAGGCAAGTTGGTCCTGACATTTAAGATGAGAGTGAGCAGCCTCACTCATCCCTGAGTGGCATTACGTGAGGAATAAACCCCAACCACCCCTTGGACATAAACCTTCACCGGCTCAATCCGATTGGAGCACCTTAATTACCCACTAAACTACCAGGTGCCATAATTTGGTTATATGGCTACCACCCAGCAACTTTATACATGGGTTTTATTCGCCCCTGTGTGGAGTACAACTATCATGTGTGTGGGGAGGCTCCCCACATACAGCGCTTCTCAACAAGGTGGAGTCAAAGACTTTTCGTCTCATTAACTCTCCTCCTCTTACTGGCTCCCTTCAACCTCTGTCTCTTCGCCACACTGTTGCATCTTCATCTCTTTTCTACTGCTACTTCAATGGTCACTGCTCCTCTGAACTGTTTGCTTGCATCCTCCACCACTACGGCGCAAGTGTAGTACCTGTCTAGCAACAAACGCTTATCCATTTTCTGTTCAACTCTCTAATGCACGAGTTAACCATTATTCCCAGTCCTTCATGTATGCAACAGGTCATTTCTGGAACTGTCTCCTTCTGCCTGTATCTTCTACTGCCTATGATCTACAGTGTTTCAAACTCAGTGTGTCCAGGTATCTCAAAATGAATGGATCTTGAATTTAGTTCTCTGCTACCTTGTTTTTGTTGTTACTTGGAAGGAACAATTTTACGGGCTCCTGGCCTTTAGCTCCTTCTTTCTTGCAATTAAAAAAAAAGGACCACAATAATAAAATACACTTATATTCGTAAGAAGTAGTGTCTAGTGTACATTCAGAACGAAGTTAATACAGTCATTCTTAGGTCAGTTTAAAATTTATCTATGGTAACTTTCATACACTGGATCAATCTGCAATTAATCTGTTAAACAAGTTATCAAATGAATATTCAATCCTTCATTATCCACCAGGGGTATGAATGATGAGGTTAAAGAGAGAGAGATCGTACAGGTGTTTGACAGTGCGAAAGTGGATATATGTGGAATAACTGAAACTAAATGGCGAGGTGAGAGTGTGAGAGAATGGGAGTATGGATGGGGTATATGCGCAGGAGTAAGTGAGAATGACAGGGTGAAAGAAGGAGTGTGTATTGCTGTGAGCGACAGATGGAAGGAGAATGTAAGAGAGTATGGATCAGTTGGATCAAGGATTGTGTGGGTAAGAGTGAAAGTTGGACTACAAATGTGGGCGACTGTGTGTGTGTATGCGCCAACACAAGATCGTGTAAGTAGAGTGAGAGAAGAGTTCTGGACAAATGTGGAAGCCTGCTTGGAAAAGTTTCAAAGGAATGAGAGAGTGTTTCAGATTCGTTTTCGTTTTCGTTTTTGAAGGCTCCAACATGCTTGCATGTGTCGGCCTTGGTCACCTAATGGCGGCTCTCCACGCTGCTCGATCTCTGGCAGCCTCCCTATTCAGTCCCGTAACCCTTAAGTCACATTTAATGACCTCGTCCCACGTCTTTCTCGGTCTACCCCTCCCCCAATATTAACACTTCTCACCCTCTGTACCCAATTATCATCCCCCATCCTCCCCACATGTCCAAACCACCTCAGCCTACCTCTCCTCATCACAACACCAATACACTCCAGTCCCATCCTACCCCTCAACTCTTCTATCGTAAACCCAGTCCCCCCAGGCCTTGCACGCAGGGATGCACTGCACATCCACCTAATCATTGTCATTTCTGTATGTTTAAACCTGTGAATATCCTCTTCCTTTACTGCCCAGGTCTCACTACCATACAGCATCATACTCCTAACACATGATGCATACAAAGACCCCTTAGCACGTAAGGAGAGTTCCCTGAACTTCTTCCAACCACTTCTCACCCTAGCAACCGAGCTAACTCCAGCCCCACCTCCTGCACATAACATGTCTCCCAAATAACAAAACTCCTCCACACACTCAAGAGACTCACCTGCAAGTTCAACCCTCTCACGCCTAACAATCTCCACCTGCTCTCCCCGACACGCCACACACATGAAATCAGCATTATCTCGCAGTCTACCTCTAATACCACAACATCTCTTGTGCACCCATTTATCACAACCACTACACAAGATGGAATGAGAAGGTGGATGGAGTGGTTGGTGAGTGGGGTGTGCCTGCAGAGATGGACGAGAATGGCAATGCTTTAGTGGACATTTGTGCCGGGAGGGGGTTGGTGTTAGCTAATACCCTCTTCAGGAACAAAATAATCTATAGGTATACATGGCGAGTGTTGAGAAAGGTGGATGGTGAACTGAATGAACGGAAGACAATGACTGACTATGTGTGTGTGGATGAAAGGATGAGAACATGTGTATTGGATGCAAGAGTATATAGAGGTTGGGGGAGTGGACTTTATTAGAATCCAAACAAGATGGAGGAAGAGAAGAAGGGAAGGACAGGAGGAAGTAGTTCTTACAAGGATGGTAGAAAAGTTACAAGAGTTTTTTTTTTTTTTTCAAATATGTGTCCGACTCTGGGCATAGGCTTTCACAGCCTGCTATAAAGGCCCAGCAGCCCTCCTACATACTGTACACCTCTACATGTCACCATTTTGGCACTAACACCCACCATCCATATTGAATACATGCTAGGGCTGTCTCATACAGGACTGGTGTACTGGTATCAGCGGGGGTATTTTTACAACATGTTGGAGGGTCTTCTGGTATATCAGTAAAGCCTAATTTAATGAAATTCAGATTCTTAAACTGTTCCCTGCCCCAGCGTGGATTTGAACCTGGGTCCGTCGGGACTGCAGCCCACCTCTCTATCGATCAAGCCACAGCCTCCCCAATGGAATAAAGGCTGAATATAAAGGGAAGTGGAGGAGCGATCGGGTAAATACAGATTGGAGCAGATGGGGGACGTGGAAGGTGTGTGCAAGATATTCACAGAAGAAATCTGTGCAGCATGTGAGGTGGTGTGTGGGGTGAAGAGAAGACGAAAGGGGATTCAGGGAACACCGTGGTGGACGGAAGAGGTGAGAGAGGCTGTAGCACATAAGAAGAAAGCATATAATGAGTGGATGAGGAACAGGGGCATCGAAGAAGCTGAGAGACGGACGAGAGAGTTATATGTAGAGAGGAGGAGAGAGGTGAAAAGATTAGTAAGAGAGAGTAAGAAGAGAGTGGATGAGGAATTTGGAAGGAATTTGAGTGCAAAGTGGAGGGAATGTAAGAAAATGTTCTAGAAAGAGGTAAAGAGAGCTAGACAGGGTGCCAACGAAGTTAGTGGGGGTGTGAAAGATAAAAACGGTAGATTACTAGTGGAGAAAGGAGAAAAAGTGAACAGATGGAAAGAACACTTTAATGAATTGTTGAATATAGAGAATGAAAGTAATGCAAGTATAAGTGGCTGGGGAATAGCGGGGAGAAGGAGGGTTATGAGAAAAGAGGAAGAAATCAGTAGGATGGAAGTGGTGGAACCAATGAAGAAAGTTAAAATGGGGAAAGCCCCAGGAATTGATGGAGTGTGTGGTGAAATGCTGAAGCATGGGGGGAGAGATAGTAATAGAATGGAAGTGGAAGGTGTGCAGATTGGCCTAGGAGGAAGGTAGAGTCCCAGAGGATTGGAAGTCAGGTATAATTATTCCCCTGTACAAAGGAAAAGGGGAAAAAGAAGTGTGTGATAATCATAGGGGCATTTGCCTTCTTAGTGTAATAGGAAAAGTATATTGTAGGATACTTATCGACAGAGTTAGGGAAATAACAGAGGAATTAGTTGGAGAAGAACAGGGAGGTTTTAGGAAGGGAAGATTTTGTGTAGAACAGATATTCATTCTTCGATCTTTAGTGGAAAAGTTTCTAGAGAAGGGAAAGAAGTTGTATGCAGCTTTCATGGATTTGGAGAAAGCATATGACAGGGTGGATAGATAAGGATTGTGGAAAGTATTAAGAATATATGGAGTGGATGGGAAGGTGTTGAAGGCAGTGAAGAGTATGTATGAGGGTGCTAAGGCTGCAGTGCGTGTGGATGGCAAACTGAAAGAATCTTTCCATTTGAAGGTTGGATTGAAACAAGGATGAGTCATGTTGCCATGGTTGTTCAATTTGTACATGGATGAGGTTATAAGAGAGATACAAGGTCGAGCAGTGGATGTTGGAGCAGCCCTAGTGAGAGAGGGCAGTGTTTGGAAACTCCCTGTACTGTTTTTTGCAGATGACACTATGCTGTTGAGAAGAGCTGCAAGGCTTGGTAGATGAGTTTGGGAGAGTGTGTAAGAAACGGAATCTAAAGGTGAATGTAGGGAAGAGTAAAGTGATGGTCTTCGAGAGAAGTGAAGTCAGTGAATGTACAGTGAGATTGGATGGGGAGGATATGGAGAATGTGAGTACATTTAAGTACTTGGGTAGTGTGATGAGTAAGGATGGAAGTCTGGAGGGTGAAGTGCTTGAAAGGGTGCAGCAGGGAAGGAAGGTTGCTGGTTCGTTGAAAGCAGTGATAAGAAACAGGGAAGTGAGCAAGGAAGTGAAAAAGTTGTTACATGACAGTATTGTGATACCAACTCTGACATATGGAAGTGAAGCTTGGACCCTGTTGGAGGGACAGAAGTCAAGAGTGAGAGCAGTGGAAATGAGTTATTTGAGAGGAGCATGTGGAGTCACATGGAGAGACAGACTAACAAATGACGAAGTGAAGGAGCGTTGTGGTGTGGTTGAGGACGTGATGGGAAGCGTTAGGAGAAACACGTTAAGGTGGTTTGGGAATGTGGAGAGGATGGAGAGTGAAAGACTGACGAGGAGGGTGTATGTGAATGAGGTGGAGGGGGAGAGAGGGAGGGGGAGGCCGAGGATAAGATGGAGGGATGGAGTGGAGAGGAGCATGAGAGAGGGGGGTGTTAGTTGGGAGCGGGGTAGTGAAATGGCAGGGGACAGAGCGACATGGATGAAATTTGTTCGTGGCCACACCGTGAGGGATTGAGGCATCTGGCAATAGATAGATAGATAGATTACCAATAGAAAGAGTCTGCTAATCAGAAAAACAGGTTTTTGCAAGGCCAAAAAGATTCAGTTTTCACCTATAGCGGTGAATTGGTAGGCCCCTAAGGAAAGTGATTGTAGGGACCTTACAACACCACCCAGGTATTTGGTGATGAGAATAATAATCCCACACTCACAAAGCTGAGAAGGTAGAGGCACAAACTAGAGTTCCTCCACTATCTGTGGACATGCAGACAAAGCTCATGTTACAAAAAATGCAAATATGTGGCTACATGATGATAACACCAATAGATAAATAAGAATATATAAAAGAATCATAAGCACATTACTCGGCAGAGAAAAGCGATGAGACAAGGCCATTTATTTTTTTTTGGGAAAAAAAAATCCAGTGAATGGATGCCACTACTCTAAAATAAAAAAAAATAAAAAAATCTAGGTAGTCAAAGGATGGTGAGAAAGCACCAGCAAGCACAAGAAAGAAAAAAGTAAAAACAAGAAGGAGGTGGTGAGAGACCGACCACCACTTAAGAGTTAATGTTCATGATACTCATGTGTTAAGAAGGGAAAGTGCAACATGTGCACCACTCAGTAAGCAGTAGCATCAAACACAAGACAAGGTACTGTCAACCTTAGGGGGAAGGTCCACATGTATCATATGGCATTGTATCTGGAGTACCTTAGTGCTCAAAGTCAAAGATAGTTCCTCCCATTACCACCTGAAACATCTGGTGCGGTGCTACAAGATGGTTTTGAGCCTTTGTTTCAGGATACCTCAAAGGAAGGAGTTTCAAGCAAACAACAGTATATTTACTGTCAGCCAGGACAGTTTAGTAATGTCTAATAAAATTAAAAGAGGCTGCCAGCAACAAAGCAGCCTGGAGAGCTGCCATGCCACCATTAGGTTACCGAGGCCAATGCATGCAAGCAAGCTGAAGCCTTTATATTTGATATGATATGATAAAGAAGCTGATACACAAACTACAGAATACAAATAACTAATCCAGTAACTATCATAATAAACCATCCCTCATCCAATCCTATGGCACCCCATAGAGGAGCATAGGAACCCGGGACTAGGCAAGTTGGTCCTGACATTTAAGATGACAGTGACCAGCCTCACTCATCCCTGAATGGCATTACATGAGCAACAAACCCCAACCACCCATTGGATATACACCTACAGAGGCTCAATCCGATCAGAGTGCCTTAATTATCCACTAAACCACCAGGCACCATAATTTGGTTACGGGGTTACCACCCAGCACAGTAAACAGTTTCCTTGTGTACAGGAATCCATTTGGCTTGTCACTCAGTGTAGTCACCCACAGGCAGAAGGATGAGGAAAGAATGAAGGAAAGGAAGACAGAAGGAGTGTAAAGTCACCCATAGGCAGAAGAAAGAGGAAAGAATGAAGGAAAGACAAGAGGGAGGATGGAAGAGAGGAAAGGGCAGACACCCAAAGCAGCACTACATCGAGTGAGTGGATGGTGAGCGCCCCCACCTACCACAAGCACCCCCACCAACTAGCAAAATAAAAAGCAATAAAAGTCTGGTGTGTACTAACTCTTCCACAAGTCTTGCCACCACTGCAGACACACTTTGGCGGGAGTCATCTGTCCAGATCAGCTCAGGGTTCTCATGCTGAGCCTCATACATGTGTCCTGCCGTGGATGGAGCATCACGCATCTGATCTACAAGGGCAGCTGGTAGCATCTGTGGCAAAGTGCAGTCAAGAAGAAAGTACACATTTACAGTCCCTCATGATTACAGAATTATAGTTCTCATCTGAAGTTTCACGATAAGTTATTTGATTACTTGATTACTATGCCACCAATATATAATTAACTTTTTAAATTACAGCTGCTCATGATTCACTTTTTTTTTTTTTATAATAAACCCAGCAGTCATGAATCATAAGTTTGTCTCACAACAAAGTATTTCACTTTAAGTAGCATTTTGCCAGCACATTTCCTAGACTATAAATACAGATTGACTGCAATAAGTGTTATCTGTAAATCCAACCTTCATGAGGATGAGGCGCACACGTGGCCCCACCAGCTTGTCACACGTCATCTTTCCTAAAAGCTCTGCTGTCTTCTCTCGCACGTCACAGTCCTCAGTAGAGCAGAAGATATTTAACAAGTATATCACAGCACCTGGGGAGGATCAAAAGAACACAATATTCACCATTTTCCTTTCTTTCAAATGCTTCTTAATCAACAATTTTGTGCCAGATATATAGGGGATTTAATTCAGGCTAAATCCAGGCAATTTTATTCAGCTGAAAGCTGGCTATACAAGATAGTTTTCAATCCCCCAGACTACCAGAAAACCCCTTAGTTAAAAAGTCCTGTTGTGGTTGTCTGAATACAAAATTCTGATGTGTCCATAAAGGCAATGTACAGCAATTCCTCATTTTACATACCTTTACTTAATCAATTTTCATTATAAAGCAGTTAATTAACATAGGAACATTCTTCTCATAATTCTCCATTGTTCACTATTAAATAGCCAGGATGTGCAGTGAAAGGTGAGGGATGAAACAGCTCACATTCATGTTTACCTTAATGTGTCATTTATTACTTTAAACAGCTTTTGGACTTAAAACATTTACTACAGATGCATCACATTATAGAATCAAATATATTTTTACATATAAATAGAGCCCTGAATATGGCTGTTTTAACATCTGAGAAGCTAATTATGTTATCCACCAGTGAATATGAAACACCAATGTTTACAGGCGAGATCAAGAAATGACTAATGCCAGCACTAACATGTGAGTGAATATTTCATCTGTATGTACCTATGCTGATATTTTTCATTTTAAGCCTTCAATCTGCTGATATATTTTCCTATTTTATTCATTCTACCTCCAGATAATTTTATTCAGCCTTAGGAAAGACATCTGGTATCAAAGGGACAAATGAAGGTTGTATCTAATTTCTCTAGTTCATGAGAGTCTCCTAAACTTAAATCATTGAAAGACAGCAAGAATAAGATTAATATATTATCAGATTCAAGAGGTAAGTACTAACAGCAAGCTTAAAAGTGTATGTGTTGTGTTATATATATTGTACTTACCTTTATTGAGAGCTTCTTTGACAATCTTGGTATTAGACATCAGTGCATGTAAGATGTTGAGGGATGTAAGTCTGTCTGGCACCAGGGCAGGAGAGTGTAGTGCCAACATCAAGTACACTAACACCTGTCATCAAGAATACAACATTAATATAAATCAAATATTGGACAGGAAAAAAGAAACTACAATAATTTCTCACAATATCAAAATAACAGATGGAAGATCCAATCTATTAGAACGAAATTCTGGTACATAATCAGTTTTAACTATACATGTATCACTATTTTTTCTGGACATACAGTATGACAAAACTAAATACTATACAGTAAATAAATAAAGTTGAAATAATGTGACTTTAAGACACTATTAAGAAAAGCATGAATAACAATACACCACTGAAGACATTAATTAAGTGATTTATATAACAGGTTCTGGAAAAAAAAAAAATGCTCATACTGAGATATGGAGACACCTGCTAGGAAGGATGTATACTTCCTTGTCCCCTGCCTGTGTTTTAGAAGAGATAGCTATTTTGACAGTACTGTATACCAGCCATCACGTAACTTATCTCTTCAGTCTTGCCTCATTCCTCAAGTTGAAGCCTCAAGTCCACGGCCTTCCACTCTCTAGGCAGCGGGTATAACACCCATTATGCAAAATGAATACGTGACAGGGCCTTCTCATTGAACACTGGCCTGATATAATCATGTTTTTTCTTCTTTTCTTGTATCAATGGTCATGCAGAAATCAGTAGTGTATATTTTAATGAAATTAATATTATCGGACAGTTTCCAGTCCCAGCCATGGCTCAAATTGAAGCCCTATCAGAAAGCAGACAGTTTCTCTAGCCACTCAACCACCAACTCCTCCAAGAGCACTAGTAGGCCTCAACAGATACTACAGCATACTCGTATATGGTACAACATCAACTGCCCATCCCTTTAATGATTTGCTGTCATGTCTGTATAATGCCTTAGTTCTAACATGATAAAAAGATTCTAAACCCCCTTCAGCTCCTTTGAAGGCCAAGTGTGGTCAGATTGGAGAGCCCATTTGGCAAGTACCCAAGGACATTCATTATTAACTCATACTATGATTTATCCAATTTTATGCAATCAAGACTCAATATTCAAACAGTGGGAATGGCTGAATTGTTAGGTAAAGGGAAAATGAAAAAATAATTCTGTGATCAACTGTTACACTTCACCACCTCCTTCTTCCTGTTTTCAGTCTCCCATCCCATATCAAATTAGTTCATCCACATGAGTGGGGTCTCAGAGGAGTTGCCTAACGGGGATGGCAAAAATTGCTGTGATTATGCCACATGTAACTGCCCCATGTAATCACCTCAATTTGGGGTCTCAGAGGAGTTTCCCATTGGGGGTGGCAAAAACTGCTGTGATTAGGCCTCATGTGATGGTGCCTTCCAGGATGCTGGGAGCCAGACACACACTACTGGGTGTTAACTTTAGCTTGACTAAGATTCCAACCCCTTTTCAACTTAGTGGATGGCTAAGTGTAGTCAGATTAGAGGACTGAGTTAATTAATACTCGCACCCAAGGATACTCATTCCTACCTTGTAAATAAAGTTCATTGAATTTCAAGCATCCATGACACAGTTTTCAAGTTGAGTGAGTGCCCCAGTTCCATTGAAAGAAAATGAAATGAGAATACCTGACTACATAATAGTAATACCAGTAAAGTGCACTTTGTGAGCACATGACAAGTGAACAAGGGCCATGTTATCCCAGTTTCCCTCTGATATACTATTTCTTCATGATGGTAGCTGAACAATGAAAAATATACTGGAACAAAAGACATTCTCTCACATACACCCACCAACACACACACACACACACACACACACACACACATACACACACACAAACTACCTTGGAAAACTTGAGATTCCAAGGGGTTCCTACACATTTATGGGTGAGTTTTGAGCTGATAACAAAATTCATTGAATGACTGTATCACGTTCAGAAAGAATTTAAACTCTACTTTACATAGGAGTCAAGTTATTAGCTTCTGCTTAGCGTGCCAGGCAGGTCGGGCCGGGCCAACATTTCCAAACTTAACTGAAGGTAAATATTGCTCACTTCCTCACAATTACACTGTGAGTCAGTTAAATATAACCTAAAACCATAAGGATGAAGTAGGCCTTTTCTATAAAGTATCTGCATTATTTAGAATGTAAAAATTCTAGCCAAATTTCTGAAGCATACAGATGATCCTGTACACTTACCAGTAACATTATAGACAACCTGTATTCTAACATTATTTTTAAGCAGAACAAACAATAACCAAATAAGATGAACATCTAATAATAATGGACTGTAGTTTGGAGGATGTGAGTGCATTAGGCTTTTCAGCCAAGGTACATATTTTTCATCCTGTTACCTTCAGACAATTTTATTTAATCTGAAAGAGCCTCACAGTAGTGAAGGAGTTAATGATGGTTATACCTAGCTCCTCCAGTTCAACAAAATTCTCTCATACAGAGTAGTTGTTTAATGATAGTGAGAACACAATATATAACAGGTCATTGAGCTCAAGGGATTAAAAGTAAAGCAGAATACATGCAAAAACTACAATTAAATGTTCTGTCCATCCATCCATCATCCAATCCTACGTTGTCCCATGACAAGCATAGGAGCCCAGGGCTAGGCAAGTTGGTCCTGACATTTAAGATGAGAGTGATCAGCCTCACTTGCCCTTGAGTGGCAAAACATGAGCAGTACACCCCAATCACCCCTTGGATATAAACCTGGACCAGCTCAATCCTATTAGAGCATCTTAATTACTCACTAAACCACGAAGCGCCATAATTTGGTTATATGATTACCACCCAGCGTAGTAAATGGTTTCCTGGTGTAAATGTTAACCATTTCAATCTGATTACATATTTTTATTTATTCCTGCCACCTCCAGATAACCACATTCAACTTAGTAAATACTGTTTGTACTGAAGTACTGTATTTCCCATAAGACACATTTTTTCCCAGAAAAATGCACAAAAAACTCACCCTGCATCTTAGCATTTGAAGATCAAGTTGTAGAATGGAGTCTGCCAACCCTCACGAACCCCAGTTATGAGATACAAGCACTCATGAACCCCAGTCACGAGATAAAAGTACTAACGAACCCCAGTCACGAGATAAAGTACACGAATACAAGTCACGAGATAAAGCACTTACGAATACCAGTCATAAGATACAAGCATTCATGAACCGCAGTCACAAGATACAAAGCACTTACTACAGTCATCAAAGCAGACAACGTCACTTATCTTGTATGCACAGTCATTCAGCAGATGACACTCCTCCATGAATGAACAAAATGGCATCAGTGCAGAGAAGACAGGCAAACACTGTTCACTTCAAGTTAGAAGTAACAGAATATGCTGGTTGTCTGTGCAGTATTCTTTTATTTTCCTATTATTATTGGTACCTTTCATACAATAAATGTAGTAATTGGTGACTGGCTGTATGGTACTATAAAACGAAAACTGACAACACGTACTGATATGTTGGTCTATCTATCTATTGTCAGACACCATAATCCCGTAAGGGGTGGCCATTTGACTGAGTTATTTGTTTTACAGGGAGGGGCACTAACCCTCCACCAACCCACTTGTTGACACGTAGGGAGCACGTATGGTTTGGTTATGCAGTTACCACCCAGCACCGTAAATGATTTCTTGGCTTACAGGAAACCATTTGGCTTGTCACTCAATGTAAAGCCACCTGTAAAGGAAAGAACAGCAATAAGAAGTGACATGAAAGATGGGAGAAATAGGAAGAGAGGAGGGCAGGCACAGAAAAAAAATGATAAAGGCTAAGGATGAAGTAGGCAGCACTACATCAAGTGAGTGGATGGTGGTCGCCACCACCTACCTCTGTAATAAAGCAGTATTACGATAATGACTTTGTTGGCTGAAATGATTGAATTCTGTTGGGGATGTGGGTTGTAATGGTTCATTTGAACTACTGAACATAAAAACATCACCCGATGGGAGCTGGCTGTAAACACACTGTCACCAGTGCATTAACATGTCCTGTAGTGGCAATTATGGGTTATTGCAATTGTGAATAGATATAAAAATGTGCTGAACTAGGTACATCAAATTAATAAAAACCAAAAATATTTGATAACAGGTCCAATATATGATAATTTGGTGTGACAAAAAGACAAATAACACCGCAGAGTTGGCTCCTTAGACATGCTAGTACGATAAGCTATTAAATGCTCAAATATTTCCCCCCAAAAAAATACCTAGCATATTATAGGGTGCATCTTAGCACCTGTAACACCTTTATCATATGGGAAATACAGTGATTAATTAAAGTTGTACCGAACCCCTCATGTTGAAAAAAAAAAATCTGAACTAAATTTGTACGAGTGTCTGAAAGTAATGGTAATGAAATATAAACTACATTATCAGAGTGAAGGGGTTAAACTAAAAGAAAGTTTAAAGTTAAATCATGTACCGGTACATACCTCTGATGCAGCAATATCACTGACACAATCAGCATTGCCAGTGACCCCCTCCACCACTGCCAACACACTCTGCTGCACACTAACACATCCCTCCAGTCGCAGCAGTGAAAACAACAGCTTGAAGTGTCCTATGCACTGCATCTCAACTCCTGCAAAGTAAGTACAACTACATAACATTTGATACATTTATCTATGATGAATAATGCTTTGGGTAAATGTGAATTTCTGATGTTGCCCAATTGAAATGACTGGAAAATTTAACAGTTTTATACTGCACATTCTTATGAAGCATAACAGTTACATACATTTTTCAATTTGTTAGTGAGGATTTCACAAAGTTCATCAACCTTGGAGAGAGAGAGAGAGAGAGAGAGAGAGAGAGGGGGCTGGATGAAGGATGAGGAGGGGGAGAGAAAGGAAGAAGGATGAGGAGGGCGAGGGAAAGGAAGAAGAAGGGGGGGGATGAAATGAAGGAAGGGAAGGAGAAGGGAGGGGAGGTCAGGGAGAGAAAGAAAGGGAGGACGAGGAGGGAATCTGATTGGGTAATATATACAGTACAATGATATGGCAAATGCATCACAAAAAATCCAGCAGTACCATAAACCATATGAATATTTAACTAGCACTGGCCATTACACCTCTCATATGCAGCACTCTGTGACAAGCGCAAAACACAAAATACCGTACTCAAAACATTAGTAAGTCACACACCACAAACACTGTAAAACATTAGAGTCTGCTTCCTGACACACTTTATACAGCAGTACAATCCATTGGAACATTGGGCTAGCATATTTAGCAAGCTCACAACTGATGATTGGAATGGATAGTTAACACATTAATGTTATGTCTTCTACATAAGACATGTGAGTTATAAACAAGCTGTCCTGGCTTACCATACTTAGCAAGCTCACAACTGATGATTGGAATAGATAGTTAACACATTAATGTTACATCTTCTACATAAGACATGTGAGTTATAAACAAGCTGTCCTCAGCAGATTCATTCAAACAAAGAATTAAAAACCAGCATGAGTCTTCACACAGTAATTTATCAAGCAGTAACTCACTCACAGCTCTTACTACTCCCTACTCAAGCGTTATAATTCACAAAATAAATGCTCTGTCGTTAACATATCCACTGATATTATGCCCCACAAACCATTTAGCAAATAGAAATCCTTAACAATCAGACAGTTAAAAATGGAGTTTAGTAAAGCACAAAAAAAAAAAAAAAATAAATAAATAAACAACCATATGGGGGAAATGGAGGCACCTCAGAAAGATGGCTGAAGCTAACCCAGCTAATAACCACCACCACCAAGTGCTGTCGGAATGCAAGGACACATCTCATTCAATCAACACACTGAGCTGCTGTTGCTCTAACAACTCTAGTGTGCAACAAAAAGTTGAAAAAAAATGCCACAGGATTCAACAAGTGACATATTTCAGTGCCCTCTATCATGCGAGGCAATACCCCCCTGCCTCACTTGGCTGCTCCAAGGCAGTACAGTACATAAACACTCAGGTAGACCTACACTTGAGTGTACAGCATGGAATGGTGTGGGACCAAAAGCCTGGTAGCTGGCCTTGTAAAATATTTCCAGGCAGGGGACTCAAACCATATTCACAGTGTCAAAGTTCACATTAAAACTACAGTACTATTCGCATATAAACAGATATCTATTCAACACAACTACAATCTATTCCTTTAGATTGGTTGGATGTGTTAGCCTTTGACTGCTGCTGGCTTAGGGGAAGGAAAACTTGAACTGGAACCCAAGACTCTTGGTAAGGGTCAGAAACACAATTATCAAAAAACTCACCCATGGTACTCATTAGTCACATACCAGCAGAGACATTGCTTCATGGTACCCAGAATTGCTGTTAATGCCATCAGTGGATGAAAAATGGCCAATGCCTTCAAAACAAAGTAACATATTATAAGGGCTACAGAGAACTGGTCAGGTGCTAGTGTACTGTACTGTTCAGGTAGCTGTCAAATTCTCCATCCATCCATCCAAACCTATGTTGCCCCATGAGAAGCGTTCAAACCCGGGACTAGGCAAGTTGGTCCTGACATTTAAGATGAGAGTGACCAGCCTCACTCATCCCTGAGTGACATTATGTGAGCAATAAACCCCAACCACCCCTTGAATATAAACCTACATAGGCTCAATCCAATTGCAGCACCTTAATTACCCACTAAACCACCAGGTGACATAATCTGGTTATCACCCAGCATGGTAAATGGTTTCCTGGTGTACAGGAAACCATCTGGCTTGTCACTCAATGTAGAGTCACCCACAGGCAGAAGGATGAGGAAAGAAAAAAGAAAGACATAAGAGGGAGTGTAAAGTCACCCATAGGCAGAAGAAAGAGGAAAGAGTGAAGGAAAACAAGACAGGAGAGGATGGAAGGAAGACAGGAAAGGGCAGACACCCAAAGCAGCACTAAATCAAGTGAGTGGATGGTGAGTGCCCCCACCCACCAACATTGTCAAATTCTTCTCTTGCTTAAACGGTTTCAGTTACCTTGAATTCACAGTAATCATGAAAGGATAAATAATTTGGAAAAGTACCAAAATAAACAACAATGGTATAGTCCAGTGATCAAAATGTAGCACCATTGGAAGAAGGTGTGATCTTCATATACTGCTTGGGAGGAGTGGATCCAACATGGTTGGACAATATTTCCCACAACTGAAACCAACAGCAAAAAGTGTCACTACTGACAAAAACTTGAGAGGAGCATGACTATGTTTGCTGCATAGTAAGTTCTCAGTCACCCTACTGAAGGCCTCATCTGTGGCTGAAGTGAGATGTGTCTTTAACCTCAGAGTTTGGTAGTTGCTGTGAGTGGCCTACAAGTATGCTTCCCATGGATGCCAGTACTATCACAGTAAATGTGGGAAAATAATTTTTATCAGCCATGGAAAATGTTAAGCTCTGTCATAATGAACGATACTGTATGGCTCTGTCATAATGGACAATACTGTATCATGATAATCACTGCAGAATGAGGCATCAATAACTACCACCATTATTGGAAGATAATATGGTCATCAAAGACAAACTTTTTACATGATCTTGCAAAACTGTTATACATTACAGTACTGTTTTTGACAGTTCAAATGTAGAACTCTGTGACAACCTGTTCCATTTACTGTTGTACTGTATGTTACTTCTGCATATTTCAATCATACTAAATTCTCTAATGAAAAGGTAGCATTCAAGTTGGAAGTACAGTATAATAAATTTTTACTAAGAGGCAAAAGAAATAAAGGGCAGAGTGACAAGTCGCTTACAAAGACAGATAACAAAAATGTATAACATTTTCAAAGAATTCCAATTTTGTAATTTATAACTGAGTACTTCCTGAGGTACATGTATGGAATGAATTACTAACAGTAATGATACATCAAAGATGTATAGTCATACAGTGTAATTACATCTCACCTTTTTTTTCCCCACTGATGAGTCCAGCTCAGGGCATATACCTAACAGCCCATACCCTGAGGCACAGTAGTTCTCCAACATGTCACTGAACATACTGTATAATAATATGTCAGTGTTACCTACCATCAATACTTAATACCTGCTAAGGGTGCCTCATTTGGGACTGGTGTGATGGTATCAGTGGATGTGTTTTTATAACGTGAGTGAGATAAGTGGATGGTCAGTAAAATCTGTTTTAATGAAATACAAATCATCAGACTTTTCTCTGCCCCTGCCTGGGATTGAAGCCACATCCATTCAAATAAATGACCACTTCTCCAACCACTGGACCACTTTCAACTGCTGCTGCACAGTAACAGAACTGCAATTAGTTTCAGAGAATAAGCAGGTGACAATCAAATCAGTAATCATGTGCAACTTGAAAGGCCATACAGAAAGATAAAAGAGCTCCCTCTTCATGTCAGCAGTGAGGAATAAATAAGCCCTGGAGAAATGCATACTTATTTTACTGCTGAATATCTTTGTAAGAAACACCATCATGAAATACTCCCAAAGAACTACATACTCTGCATGGAAATGGTGGCAATTATTACCTGCAATTTTCTGCCAATTTCTGAGCCTTTGAAAGTGTAACCTCCCTTGCTGGTTCATGCTGTACCCAAGATGTTTCCTAGTAGCTTTCATGTTAATTTACTAGGATACTACAGGCAAAAACCATCGGTAATCACAGAGATGCCTCACCAGCCCCTTTAAATCCACTGAGGCATTTTTTTTAGTTTACTCTCATCAAATTATGATAATTTTATTCAATTTATGAAGGATCTGTAGTAGTAATGAGGTTAAGGCTATAACTTTCACTAAAAAAAAAAAAAAAAAAAAAGGCTTTCTTAGCTGCATAAAGATCTGAAAATAGCATGCATAAAATGAAAAATGCCATCATATTTAAGGGGCTAGGCAGTCATACAGAACAGAAAATTTTTGTTACTAAAATTTCATTTTATTTTATTAATACAGGGTCAAGTATGGATTTTTGGGGTAGGTAGTGACTTGTTAAACCTTGAGCCTGTGCTAAAGAATCAGTATGGGTTGGATAGTTACACCTCCATCATGCCTTACAATGCAGACACAGTGTGTGCCTGATGGTTTGTAATACCTGGCTGCCGATCACCGTCCTGGCTGCCATTACGGGCACGTCCTGTGGTCAATTATAACACACAATATAACGACACAAATACAGTATAATGTACAACTACAACACTAAGGGTCACATACTTAAACCTTAAATTCTGAAGCAAAATGCATGCCCTTAATTTTTGAGTCATTTATTTAACACCACATCCTTCGTGGGCTGCAAGCATTGGGTAATACCTAGAATAAGTAACTGTGGAAATCTGGATGATGCAGTGGCCCTGCATCCCAGGACAGTGAACAGAAACACATAACAGGCTCAAGGACCTAAGTTGGAGATAGGCATCACAACTAAGGGGTGTCTACCTCCATCACATTTGTTTGTATTGTGTTACCTGCTCTCAGTATGGTTAGCCTGCATCCCACATTACACAAGGCAGGTGGCAATGGTATATGTAGATCTATCACATTCCATCTTCATTACATGCTTCAGAGATTGCTGTCAAAAGTTAGAAGTCTGCATTCTGCCTCATGACACAAGGTTTAAAGCATATGACCACAAATCCTGCCATGTGTTAAGAAAGACTGAAATGTTAGGCACAAACATTTAAATTCTGCTGATGGACAAACTTCCTGGTCATGCATTACCAAAAATGAATTTAAGTAAAATAACAATGCTGTACAAAAAGTAACATGAATCACCATCCTAGCTCATTTTCCTCTGTTCACAGAGTGTGGGAATATCCAAAGCAAGGCTTTCTGATGTTTTTATTACCTTCACCCCAATGACAAAATGTTTTATTGTATTCTTCTACCTCCAGATGGTTTTACTTAACCTAACCCCTTTAGCCTGATGACTTACATTTCACTTTATTCCTACAAGATCTAGATGATTTTATTCACATTACAATAAACTTCTCAAACTTGAGGGGTTAGATGCAGCCTTCATTAACCCCGTCATTATAACAGAGCCTTCCTACATTTATTAAATTAATCTGGTAGTTGGAAGAATAAAATGAGAAAATACATTACTGGACTGAAGGAGCAGAGACTTTTTTTTTAACTGGAGAGGTTGAAACAGCTTTCATTAATCCATTCAACAGAAATCCATCCACCCATCCATCATCCAATCCTATGATGCCCCAAGAGAAGCATAGAAGCCCAGGGCTATGCAAGTTTGTCCTGACATTTAAGATAAGAGTGACCAGCCTCACTCATCCTTGAGTGGCATTACGTGAGCAATAAACCCCAACCACACCCTGGACATCAAACCTTCACTGGCTCCATCGTATTGGAGCGCCTTAACCCTTTCATGCACCGTAAGTTTTATTAAGTTTCACTGCTCACGATTTTACTTGCCCGCGCCCGCCACCAAGCCGCCCGCATGATGCAAATTGCACGTATTCTTGCCTTATTTTCGCCACCCAAACCTCTAAATATTGCTCTCAAACTCACATCGTCTTATTCGCCAATGTTTGTTCTAGCTGATAAGCCAAAAGAAAACCAGAAAAATACGAATAAAAGTACATTAGGCCGCCGTGAATAAACATTTCGGAATGCTGATCTCAGTTTCCAACATAGTCGTTCGAATGCGTTCCATCATACAGAAAAATGTTATTATAAGTTTTTATTGAGAATTTCATTGGCTTTCTAATGAGGTGTGTCCGGTTGAGATGTGATTTGTAGTTTTCGAGAAAATAGCCAAAAACTAAAAGCCATTTTTGTAAAAAAAAAAAATGATTTTTGTTCAGGGAGGTATACTGCAGAAGTTTTCTCGCACACCTTTTGTTTTTATTACATAATCATTTCGTTTAGTTTTTGAAGGCTCCAACATGCTTGCATGCATCGGCCTTGGTCACCTAATGGCGGCTCTCCATGCTGCTTGCTCCCTGGCAGCCTCCCTGTTCAGTCCCTTAACCCTTAAGTCACACTTAATGACCTCGTCCCATGTCTTTCTCGGTCTACTCCTCCCAACCCCTCCCCCAATATTAACACTTCTCACCCTCTGTACCCAATTATCATCCCCCATCCTCTCCACATGTCCAAACCACCTCAGCCTACCTCTCCTCATCACAACACTAATACACTCCAGTCCCATCCTACATCTCAACTCTTCCATTGTAAACCTAGCTCCCCCAGGTCTCGAACGCAGGGACGCACTGCACATCCACCTAATCATTGTCATTTCTGTACGTTTAAACCTGTGAATATCCTCTTCCTTTACTGCCCAGGTCTCACTACCATACAGCATCACACTCCTAACACATGCTGCATACAAACAAAGACCCCTTAGCACCTTAGACCCTAGCAACTGAGCTAACTCCAGCCCCACCTCTGGCACATAACATGTCTCCCAAATAACAAAACTCCTCCACACACTCAAGAGACCCACCCGCAAGCTCAACCCCCCCACGCCCAACAACCTCCGCCTGCTCTCCCCGACACAACGCACACACGAAATCAGCACCATCTCGCAGTCCACCTCTAACACCACTACATCTCTTGTGCACCCACTCATCACAAACACCGCACAAGATGGAACTACTTCCCACACCCATGTGGCATAACATAATGCCTGCTATGGTAGGTCAGTTATTTCACTAATCCAGGCACTATATGTTTCACAGATATAAGTAATGGCTTCACTATAAGGGTAAAATACATCATTTACGGGCAGGGTGAGTGGAAACCCCACTATAACAAACCAGACTCTTGCCTCTAAGCCTAACGGTTGATAACAGGCCCTAATGCTTTACAAACAATATATCTATGTTAAATAGACATAATCACTTCATAGTACAGTATAGTAAAAAACACTGTACTGTACAATCACAATATTTCAATAATGGCTTCAGCCACGGGTGGGAAGGGGAAAATGGCGGATTTAAAGGGACAAAGCAACACAGCACAGCTGTCTGGCTGCTAGTGGAGCACTGAGATTCTATCACTACATACAGGCACATATGAGCCATTGCAGTGTTGCCAAGGTCTTACCTCGGGAGAGACATGTGGCTGCTAGAACACTACAAAATTTGATGCAAATCGACCGAAAACTTTTTTTTTTTTTTTTGCGTTTTCACGCGATTTGAGGTCCTGTGCAATGGCACACCACGCTACATGAAGCGCAAATTGTGGTCCCATGCGCAAGAGGGTTAATTACCATAATTTGCTTATAAGGTTACCACCCAGTATAGTAAATGGTTTCCTGGTGTACAGGAAACTATTAGGCTTGTCACTCAGCGTAGAGTCACCCATTGGCAGAAGGAAGATGAAAAAATGAACGGAAGCAAGGCAGAAGAGGGAGTGTAAAGCCACCCGTAAGCAGAAGGACGAGGAAAGAATGAAATAAAGAAAAATGCTGAAGAGGACTGAAGGAAAGAAGGAAGGACAAGATGAAAGGGCAGACACCCGAGAGCAGCACTACATCGAGTGAGTGGGTGGTGTGCGCCCCCATCTACCCCACTTCAACAGAAATACAGTAATCCCTCTATTATTCGGACGACCAATACTTGGACATACTCACTATTCGGATATTGTGGGCTGCCCAACCCCCAAAATGCCAAAAAATTCGAAAAAATCAACAAAATTTCGATTTTTTGGGACCGCGTCAGTTTGAATTTCCCGCCAGCGCCAATCGGCCATGTTTACGCTCGTGGCGCATGTCTGTCAGTCGCCATTACTGCCTCCTGAACACCTCTGACAATGGTGGCCGAAGTGATTGCTTTTGTGGTGATACCCTACCTCCTACAGTGCTTGATACTGCTTTTCACCTTCTTCATCATGTGTGTGATGATCGTCACTAGACCACACGGGAATTTATTGTTACGTACAGTGCAGTGAAGTGATGTGATTCCAGTTATAAAAAAAAACTTGTGGAAAGTGTTGGTGATAAGTGCTGGTGATTCTCAAGTGGAAAGGTGTGTCAGGTGCAAGGTCTTCCTGTCAGAGTATGAAATGATAGAATGGGTTATTACATCAGGATGGCTGCTTCTTGTTCGTAAGTACCCTAACTTCATGCCTAACCTGTTTTCATCATACTGTAAATGTGTTAAAAAATTACCAAAAATGTTAATCATAATTTCCTGCTTGCAATTTAATTTTTCCATGCATGGTTCTTAAGTAAAACAGCTAGAGAAAAGGTGAAAGCAGTTAATGTCATGTCCGGTCCTAACCTAACCTAACCTATGGTTACCAAAAAGATTTTCATGCCTAACCTGTTTTCATCATGATGCTAATGTGTTAAGAAATTACCCTAAATGTTAATCATAATTTCCTGCTTGCAATTTAATTTTTCCATGCATAGTTCTTAAGTAAAACAGCTAGAGAAAAGGTGAAAGCAGTTAATGTCATGTCCGGTCCTAACCTAACTTAACCTATGGTTACCATAAAGATTTTCATTCCTAACCTGTTTTCATCATGATGCTAATGTGTTAAGAAATTACCCTAAATGTTAATCATAATTTCCTGCTTGCAATTTAATTTTCCCATGCATGGTTCTTAAGTCAAACAGCTAGAGAAAAGGTGAAAGCAGTTAATGTCAAGTCCGGTCCTAACCTAACCTAACCTATGGTTACCATAAAGATTTTCATGCCTAACCTGTTTTCATCATGATGCTAATGTGTTAAGAAATTACCTTAAATGTTAATCATAATTTCCTGCTTGCAATTTAATTTTCCCATGCATGGTTCTTAAGTAAAACAGCTAGAAAAAAGGTTGAAGCAGTGAATTTCATGTCCGGTCCTAACCTAACCTAATCTAACATTGTGTTAATCATAATTTCCTGCTTTTAATTTAATTCTTTCATGCATGGTTATTAAGTGCACCAGCTATGAAAAAGGTTGAAGCAGTGAATTTCATGTCAGGTCATAACCTAACCTAACCTAACCAAACCTAACCTAACCTAACCATTTTTCTGGTAGCAATTAACATCATTTACTGTATTTGATGCTTTGTATCCAATAATTTAGTGCATAAAATGTGAGAAAAGATGATTTCCATGTCAGATACTTACTTAAACTATGCTGGCAAGTTCTGAGCTCCTATGACTCACTCACCTCTAAATCATCATTTTTTGGTTAAAATTCAATAAATTCATGCTATGTGTGCATTATTTATGTGAAAAGGGACCTAAATAAGTGCTATACATGTCCACTAGGGAGGTAGGAAGGTAGTTTTCTGATTTAGGTTAGGTTAGGTTAGGGTCATGAAAAACCAGTGCTGGAGCTTCAGGACCAATATCTGGACAAAACCAATATTCGGAGATGCCTTTGGCTCTATTACGTCGGATATTGGAGGGATTACTGATACTTCCTTATTTGAATGCAATCGTCTGGAAGTAGTAAGAACAAATCAATAATAAATGGTATGTCACTGGGTCACTGGATTGAAAGGATTAAGGACAAGTGGTGGGTGGGGGCGCTAACCATCCACTCAATCGATGTAGTGATGCTTTGGGTGTCTCCCTTTCCCTCTCTTCTATCTTTCCACTTCTGTCTTTCTTCCCATCATTCTTTCCTCTTTCTTCTGCCTATGGGTAACTTTACACTCCCTCTTCTGTCTTTCTTTCCTTCATTCTTTCCTCTTTCCTCTGCCTTCGGGTGACTTTACACTCCCTCTTCTGTCTTTCTTTCCTTCATTCTTTCCTCTTCCTTCTGTCTATGGGTGACTCTACACTGAGGGACAAGTCAAATGGTTTCCTGTACACCACAAAACCATTTACTACTCTGGGTGGTAACCATATAACCAAAATTATGGTGCCTGGTGGTTTAGTGGATAATTCAGGTGCTCCAATCGGATTGAGCCCGTGTAGGTTTATATCCATGGGATGGTTGGGGTTTACTGCTCACGTAATGCTACTCAGGAATGAGAGAGGCTGGTCACTCTCATCTTAAATGTTAGGACAAATTAGCTTAGCCCCGAGTTCCTACGCTCCACATGGGGCGACAGGATTGGATGATGGATGGTTGGATGGAATCAGAGAAGCAACGAAACCCCAAGTACAGTCCCCCTTGTGGCACAAGAACAATAAGGAACAGAAATGCTGTGTGGAAGGATTGTTATATCCAAATAATAATAATGTCAGCATAAAAAGTACTTATTGTATCATACATAACTTATGTTGTTTATAATCTACTTTGGCCTAAAACTGCCATCTCTCCATCTTGAATGCTGACTTGTAACAACAGATTAACACCAGAATATGATGCTATGGAAGAAGTGCTACAGAAATAAAGTAGTGCCAGTCTTTTTTGTCAGTGAGCTATATGAAATGAGGTACACTGGGACAAAAAAAATCTAGGGAAAAAAAAATATATTGTGTATGTTAAATACACCATGTATAAAAACAACCGTGCAATTGTTGTGGCGAAAATATTGTGTATGTTAAATACACCATGTATAAAAACAACCATGCAATTGTTGTGGCCCATGGCTCATCTGGATGTGAACCTAATGGACTGAAGATTGAAGGTGCCCTTCTGCTGAAGTCCACCATCCTCTTTTAGGGGAACAGGAAGGAAGCTGCTGAGGGATATTTGTCCAACCAGACGAGCTGCCTAGTTTAATAAGTGCAAACACATGAAAGCATCCCTCTCCAGCCTAAAGGGATGGGGATGATGGGCAATTATATCTCTAGCCAAAGCTGTCATCCTCCATTGTTATCAATTCATTCTGCCCTCAGGCCCTTCACTATTATGTCCATCCTCACATCACATCACACTTACTTGCTTCATAAACCTCATTCTCACAATTCATTAAAAAACTCTCAACAGAGCCTTCCCTTTGCCCCCCAACCCCCCCAAAAAAAGCACAAGGATGAAGTAACTGGATTTCTGCATTCATGAAGTTGACATTTATGAAAACTACACTCTGTTAACTTTAACTAGGCACGAAACTGCCAACTCCATCTTGAATACAACAAAAGATTAACACTAGAATACAGTGCTAGTCATGAAGAAATTCCATAGAAAAGATCATGGGTCATAGTACTGCCTCTGAGTTATGAGAAATAAGCTGTAAAAGAAAAAAATTCCATTCAGTTAAAATGAATGAACTATAAGAGTCACCAACCCCACCAAAAGTGGTAACTCTTCCCTAATCTGTTTATCTCTTAATATCATCATCGTCATCACCATCCTTCATTCCTCCGTTCTTGATTCCATCTCTTCATCTTGGTTTCTTGACCCTGGTCATTCTCCATCCATCTTCCCCTCTTTTTATTGCCACACCAGAAGCATTGGGGCCCAAGGCTGGGCTAATCAGTTCAGATATAAGAGTGACCAGTTGCTCACCTCTAGGCGGCATTATATGAGCGATAAAACCCAAACATCCCTTGGACATAAACCCAAACATATGCCACATTCAGCTAAAGCATCTTAACTCACGAACACAAGGCATACATATGTTTGTGTTATGAGTACCACTCAAAGCTGTAAGTGGTAATTCTTAAATGGTAACACCCAAAGCAATTTCACCCCGTTTAAGGTGTAGGGGCTTAAGGCTAGGCTACTGTAGTCCAATACATTTAAGTGTAGAGGACCAGCCTACTCCCCTTGATGGTAACTCATGACTGAATGCCTCCAGTCACCTCTTGGGGATTCAACCTATGCAAAAACTCTCACGTCAAGCAGGATGTCCTAATCCACCTAATTCCTCACAACCATCTCTCACCTGGGTTATTTTTGATGACATTGACCAGTGCACGCAGAGCATCACCAACTCTGGCCAGCCTGGGGTGTGAGACAGAAGCTGAGGAGAGGGACAGCAAGGAGTGTACATACTGCGTCTCCCCTCCGATGTATTGTAGCAGTTCTAATGTCAGCTCCTTTGGACACTGCAACAAGGAAATGAAATTGGGTTGACCATTGCAGCCAGTAATGTAGTTTTCATTGTATTCTTTCTACCTTCTGATGATTTCATTCAACTCAGAATAAAATTTTTTGAGTGGAATGGTTAGATGCAGCCTTAATAAACCCTGCCAGTACTAAAGGCCATTTCTGTAATGAGTAAAACTGTCCAGCAGCAGCAAAGATAAACTAAAAAAGGGTGTTATTTTTTTTCAAGGGGTTCACTGAAACCCAGTACAGTATTATGATGTGTGTGGTACCAATGAGATGTAGTACACCACATCATCATCATCATCGTCGTCATCCGAACTTGTATTTCCCACCAAATGATGGGGTGGGGCAGCATTCAGAAAGCAAAGAATGACAAATCGTGACACGGAAAACTATCAACAGCACATGCAATGAAATGCACCAAACACTCATTTCTTTACCATTCAAGACCCTTGCATCTTAGCTTTACCTTACAAGCCTAAGCATCTATACACATATTTTTTTCTTTAAGGATACTCTTCACATTATCTACTAGACTGAGTTAATCCAATGTGCACAGCAATTTTATTCCTCTCCAACCAATAAAGTCTGTCAACTTAACATAAAAGTTAACACATCCTGTCTTTACTTTCTTCAGCCTCTTCACTGCATTCATCACTTCTACTGCACTTACATTTTCTGGCACCACTTTCCTTTGTGCACCACCAATACCAATCATGCATTCCACTGTTCCACCCTTGACATTTCCTCTCATTAGTTTTTTACATCTCTTAATCTCCTTCAAAAAACAACAATGGAAAATGTAATAACGGAATGGAGAGCTGTATGAAAGAGGATGATTTGAGTTTGAGTTGGCAAGAGGCAGCTTAATGGTGGAGGACAGGGTGACATGGAGGTGATTTGTTTGTGGATACCCCTTCCAGGATGACGGCATCAGGCCATAGGTAAATAAAGGGATAGCATGTGAGCAGTGATAAGTAATACTTGATTACCTGGATTGGGAAAGTAGGTTGTTCATTATATATCCTGATAAACACTCCTCCGATGACCAGTTCATCCTTGTGTGCATCAAATTCAAAGGTTCTTCCATACTCAGGGTCTGACTGGCCTGTGCGTACATGAGCCTGCTGATTGTTGGTTAGGAAGTCAATGAGCTGCGTGCGAGTCCCATTGTCCCAGATGAGGTAAGGAGTTTCTACATTGCTAGTCAAAATCTTCAGCACCTGTCAAAAAATGATGTTGCTTTTAACTGAAAATGAAAAATAATACAAAAAGACTAACACTTACACATAACCTTATCAAAATAAGTTAAATGAAAAGTCATACATTTAGAAGAAATCAACCGCATTTTTACCAACTTATCAAATTAAAGGTAAGAGTAGATTAGCTGGCAAGTTTTAAATTTAACAGAAGACAGAGGATGGAGAATGGGAGAGTGACAAGAAAGGTGTATGTGAGTGATGTGAATGAAAGGAGGGGAGGGGGAGACCGAGGATGAGCTACAGGGATGAAGTGGAGGAATATGAGGGAGGGAGATTGTGAACTGGAGGGAATTTGTCTGTGGCCACCCCTGAAAAGATTAAGGTATTTAGCCATCTGGCTACAGAGAGACAGGTATAGGTACAATACTCAAAGACATCCAGAGTATGTAAAATAGATCTAAAGCAGCTAAGTGGGTGAATGTTGCATTTTGAATGCTGACTACCTATGTGGCTTCACAACCCATATACGGAGTACAAGAAATGTGAAAACAAAGAATACTTGAAAGAATACAGATTTTGAAGAAAGGAGGTTAGTAGTTTGAACTCCCTTTCATTCTGTTTCCTGATTACCTCAGGAAAATGGCAAATGGAGAATTGGGTAGTGTCCAGCTGGGTGACTTTTTAATCAGCAGCTGGCAAAAACCATTTTTTTTTTTTTTTAAATAACGTAAGGAAGCAGCCAAAGACCAGGAGCCTGAAAGGGAGCCAAAGGCTAGGGGCCTGCAAACTGCTCCCTCCAAGAAAAAACAAAAACAAGACAACTGAGAGCCAAATTAAACATCCATTCATTTCAAGATGCCTGGACACACTGCAACTGAAAGACTGAAGATCGTAGGCAGTAGGAAAAACAAACAGAGGGAGACAGTTCCAGAGCTGACCTGTTGCATACATGAAGGACTGGGAGTAGCAGTTAACTCTTGCATTAAAGGGCTGGACAGAAAAAGGATGAGAGTCTGTTGCTAGACAAGTGCCACATGCCTGCCGTAGTGGTGGAGCGACGCAAGCAGACAGCTCAGAGGAGCAGTGACCATAGAAGTGGTGATAGAAAAGAGATAAAGATGCAACGGTGCGTCAATGAGACAGAGGTTGAAGGGAGCCAGTAAGGGGAAGAGAGTTAATGAGATGAAATAATAAAGCCTTTTATGTGAAATAGGGCATGAAATGGAGGGTTTGAAGCATAAAATATGGTGCTGTGAAAAGACTGAAACAGTACACAGATGGAAAAGAAGGTAGAGGAGGGAACTGGAAGAAGAAATAGAAAATATGATACTGCTTCTGTAAAAAATTATCTATTTCCAAGACAAACTCCCTTCTCTGACAACATTGCAAATTACTGTACCTCTTCAGCTGAATTTGTAGGGATGAGTGAGACAACATAGTTGGTGAGGAGTTTCTGCAAAACTCCCTGGATGACAGTGTTGACTGGAGTGGTTCTTGCCTCATCAGTGTACAGCCCACCCAACCGACCACAAGCATACAACGCTAGCTTGGCCAGACGGTTGCTCAGTTCCTGCAATGCATTCAGTGTATAAATGCAACAAATGAATACTGTACCGAACGTTGCATCTTTGGAGGCACCCTAAGGAAGAGGTTATCGGCCATCTGAAAACACCACCCACACACTTACTGACTGCAGGAATTACCTCAAAGACAAGAACATAACCCACACACTTAGTGACTGCAGGAATTATCTCAAATTCAAGAACATAACCCACAAGCTTAGTGACTGCAGGAATTATCTCATATTCAAGAACGTCAAGAATGTACACAACACTTTGTCTTCTGTTAAAAGGCTGATGCTGGAAAGGGATGCCTTAACATGATGGCACCACTGTAATTGGGCAGTGGAGCTGCCCAGCTTTACAATGTCCCTCATTTCCACTTGTCCCCTGAAATAAGGAGGTGGACTGCATAAAAAGGGCAATTTCATCCACCAGTTCACTACATTCAGGCCCAGATGAGCCTTGGATCAATACTGGAACAAGTTAAAATGTCTCACAAGGCACAGTGACCATCCCCCAAAAATGCTGGTATCAGAGTTACTCATTCAAGTGACAGCACTACAAAGCTCTTCCTGTGTTTCCTTCATATGCAACCACGTTCTCCACTCGCACAGGTGGTATGTTCCTCTCACCACCAGCTTCTTCATCTTCTTTCCTCTCTCTCTCTCTTTCTCTCTTCTTATTGGCACCCCTCTTTTGTCATTTACCCACCTATCTCTAAGTAAGATGCAAAGGCCTGATGAATCACTTTCCCCCCCAACCCCACCAAAAGCCAGATTCAATAAAGTATTTGAACTGGCTTTTGAATCTGAGAGGAGCCTGAATGGCTGTCTAGTGTGCCACAGACCAGTCAAGGCACTGCAGTACAGTATATCCTTCTCACAGTTTTCCCTCCTGTGGTAGTGACAGTAGATTCCTTATTACATATCAATATCCTTTTGTTTCAATCATGACCAAAATAAATTGTAAAAAGATTGTCTAAAGAAGTTCCACTGTTACCTACAAAGCTGATTTGTTTATTTCCCCCAATTTAGAATTACTTCTGGTACTACAACTGTTGTAATATTCTTGACCAAAAACCTGACATATTCCATCCAGACCTATGATTTTCCTATTATGTTGTTCTGACTGTCAGTAGACAATTACATTCAGCCACAGGAAAATCTGCAGGTCTTGATGGGTTACAGTCTATCTCAGTATATTCCAATCAAAACCATGTGTACCTTATTATTTTATACTGACCAGTGACATAATTATATGCAGTCATATGAAAATTCATGGGTTTAAATAGGACCTACCAAAAAAGAGTCAGTTTGTTTTCAACTGACAAAACTGACCCAATCCCACAACTTGAATAATATGTCATGGTTCTATGAAACTCAATGAACCTTAGTCATGAGGTAAGAATGAGTCTCCCAGGTCACTAGTCAAATTAAAACTCCAATCTGTTTATACAGTACAGTAATTCTTCATTTAACATAGCTTCATTTTATATAGTTTTCATTATAGTTGTTAATTCAGCTATGAACACTTTTCAAATAATGTGCCACTGTTCACAGTTAGCCAGTGCAGTGATGAGGTAAGAGTTGACACACCTCATATTAGCAGAGATCTCTATTCTTCTTCAACTTGTTTATGGATCTTGACAGTCTTATACACACTAATAAACTCAGTCACAATAAATAATCCATTCTAACAATTATTCCCAACCACAAAAAGATGTTTTTTATCAACTTTTCTTGCTCAAAAACAGCCCTCACTTAATACGATTTTAGGTACACATTTATAGTGTTAGGAACTACTTTACAGTATAAGGCCATCAACTGACGTGAAAGGCGTCAAGTACCTCTTCAAGGTTAGAACAAATTCACAACAGGAACTACATTTCTATGTCTTATCAAACATAAGTTACCTGTTGATTAGAGTCCTCCGATTTTGTGACGCCTCCCTCATCAAGAGTATAGTCATAAGAGAAGAGGAAGAGCAGCAGATGCCAAAGAATGCCAGCCTGGAGTAGGTTCATCTGTAGTATTTGATCTATGGCTAACGCTGACACACACTCCACACCCACCAGGCACACTCGCTGCAGGGTCTGAGGGGAAAATTAAATCCTCACTTGTAATAGTTCATTCACATCAGAAGCATTATGGATTTTTATCAAGCTTTTCAGGACACCTGGCAGTCTTCTGGGTCATGAGACTCCAAGTGGATGTGGCCCATAGGATATACATTTCATAGGTGATTTGGGTTTATTTTCACATAATACATGAAAGACATATTACTCTTTCCATAAATGTCTGGATAAAGTAGCCTAGCCTGTGGCCCTTACACTCCTGATAAACAATAACAGACTAGATGGCTGACAGATCAATTTTTTTTCTTTTATTCTTTTGTAGTTTACCTGATGAGAACATTTTCCTTGTAAGTTTTTCTTTTTTCTTTTTTTAATAATCTTGTATGGTTTCCAGCAGCAATGACCACAAATGTTACACTGCCATGGTACGATACTTCAATCAAACAATCAGCACCAAATGTTTACACTGTTTCAGAAAAGGCAGAGGTTACATAAAAAATGAATGGAAGAAAGAGCTATAGGAATGGCATGTGGAATTACTTAATAGATAAAAAGAATACACAAAGAGGGTACAGACATATATAAAGACTTAACACAGGGAGCCAAAGAATATTTGTGAAAGTGAGACTGAGGGTAGTATTGGTAGAGGTAAACCTTATGTGATATGGAAGAAGAGAATGAAGTAGCATATTAGTGAAACAAAAAGAAGAGACATATTAAGAGAGAATAGCAGCAGTAGTTGCAGTAGCTCAGTGTACGCTCGGTCCGTCTGGCCGAACAAATTAATCAAATGCAGTCGAGCAATCACCTTCGCAGGGCTGTCCCTTTCAGTGAACCGTTGTTCTCTTGGGCATGGGGATGAGAGTGGAAGTTTGGTTCCTGAATGGTTGGTGCAACTGTCTCTCCACCTAGTTAACAGGGGCAATACAGTAGGCGCGGAAAGTGTTGACGCCATCTTAAAAAAAGAAAACATTCTTGTGGTTAGCAAGGAGAAACAAATAAATTAACACTCACCATTGAATTTAGTATTTACTGGCATTCCCCTTCACCTTTATTATCTTCTTAAGGCGTCTGGGGAGACTGATGGCGTAGTTTTGCAGAACAGACGGACTAAAACTGCTCCATAGCTGCAGCCTCAAGTTTAGGCAAAGATGATGTGTCCATACTACGCAGCTGCCGCTTCATGTGCGACCATAAATTCTCAATGGGATTGATATCTGGGCTGTTTCCGGGCCAATCTCGAATAAAGGGAACCTCACAGTCTGTTAGCCACTGTTTCACTGACTTTGCAAAATGTGCAGGGGCAGAATCTTGCATAAATACTCTTGCCTTGGTTTTATCAAAAGAGTCACTTAAAACATCACATAAGAGCTCCAAATAATTGTTCTGGTTCACTTTTTCATTTGCAGGTAGAATTACCAACCTACCAACACCATAATATGTAAAGCAGCCCCAAGCCATGAGTGAGGCTGGGTATTTAACAAACTTGGAAGTGTACTTAGGATCCAGGGGGTCACTGCCTGGTTTGCGGTACACTCGTGATGAAGGGGTACCAGTGACAGTAAATGTTGACTCATCACTCCAAAGCACAGTTTTCCATTGCTCCTCACTCCAGGCAAGATATTTCTTACAAAAATTTACTCTCTTTTTCTTCTGAAGTGCAGTTAGCAGTGGTTTTTTACGAGCACAAAAACTCCTGTAGCCCAGATCGTCATGCAACAGCTGCTGCACACTTCTGACAGACACATCTGCCAGCAACTGTGGGTTCTTTTCTTTTAAATCCCGTGCTGTTAGCCTTGGATCCTTGCTAACTTGCCTTGAGATCAGCTGACGGGTCCTGAAGGTTGTCTTACGAGGTCTCCCAGGCTTGGGAAGTGGAGTGGGAGGAATGGCCTCCCCACTGTCCTTGAACCGCTTCACCAGTCTCTGCACTGTCCTCAGTCTAACACCATCTGATTTGCAATAAATGGGAGTTTGTGGCCAGATTTGTATAAAGTAATCACTTCCACACGTTTGTCCTTGCTTGTGGTTACTTTAGGCATGATGAGAATGTGGTAGGTAACCAAATAACTGTGTCGAGTCAAAACATGCCCTCGTGGTGCATCACACACAGAGACAATCCTCCTCCTGTGGCTGCCCAAACATTACTGAGCCTGCTCCTGTGGTGCCAAACATATCAAGCAGGGTTGCCAGCTCCCGTTGAAAAAGCGTCAGCTCATTTCGCATCACAGGGGAGGGTAGTATTGACCCTACTTCACTTAACACGAAAAAGAATGATGTCGGCAAAAAAACGTCAATACTTTCCGCGCCTACTGTATAGTAGGCTCTACTATATGGTTACCATCCAGCATTGCGAATGGTTTCCTGGGTTATGGGAAACCATTCGACTAGTAAGCAGCACTACATAAAGTAGGTAGATGATGGTCACCACCACCTACTACAAAGACAATGAGAGGTGTGTGAGAATATGGTTGCCTGGAGGCATTTCTGTCACAGCCATCCCCTGTTCAGGAGTACCCAGGAAAGACCAAGGCATTGGAGATGATGATGAATTCCATCACATATTCTTAAGTTTATTCTTGCCATCTCTAGATGATTTTATTCAGCTCCAGGGAGACTTTTCAGACTGAAGGGTTAGACACAACATTGCTTAATCCTTTCATTACCAGAGGCTTCTACTTAGCTGAATAAAATTGCAAAAATAAAATTTAAAAAGTCATCTGCTTCAAGAGGTTGCCAAGACACAGTAAAATGCTGGCAATAATAAGAATGAACATGTTCAAAAGTTTCTAGACATTAAATCTGCAAGAACAATGAGGTTGTACTAACAACACAAATTTATCTCACACTACACAGCTTTGAGATGGAAACATGGATTTTTTATGGTAAATATCTTACTAGAATTACAGACTGAAAACAAGAGAAAAAGTCAATCATTTAACCCATGGATTGTGAGCCACAGCTCAGGCTGTGCTGGCCGTGCATCACCACTAACTACTCCACCCCTATGCAAACTTATGCATGGAAAAAAGGCAAAGATGGAGAGAGAGAGATTTTTTTCTTTTCAACAGATCTTGCCCTGGATGATTATCTTCAAGTTTATAATAAACAAAAACAATTTAAAAAAGAAATTTTCACTACTCCCCTACGTAAAAGTACACATGGCCCTACGCAAAGACGGAGAGATTTTTTTTTTTTTCCCCACCAGATGATGCCCTGGATGTTTATCTTCAAGTTTATAATAAACAATAACTAAAAAAAAAAAACTTTTTCTTTATTTTTTGCACACCACAGAGTGGGAAAAACAAGGTAACTGCACAATCCATGGGTTAAGCACTGTCTAAATATTCTTATTTTTCCTCTCTTTGGTGACAACACATTTGTAAGAGTTAATGGGAATGTCGAGACGGGTGAGCAGGGCATTTACGTGTAAACAACAAAACTGAGCAGAGTGTAATACGAGTGACAGATATGGCATAAAGAGATATCAGAGAACTGAGAGGAATCAAAGTTAAGATAGTCTGGCTATGCTGAGCGAAAGGTAAAGGGTGGCTGGTTGAGAAGGTCACAGGTATGAATGTGGACGGAAGAAAGGGGATGTGTTCCTGTGTGGAGGCCTCCATGATGGGTGGTAGTAGTAGCAGTTGTTTCCTAGGCAGTCTGGCCAAACAGCCCGAGTCCCTAAGGAAGGCCACAGCCGAGACTGGGCTTTCCCACAGAGCTCTCAAGGAGTGTATGTTGTGTTGCTGGCATAGGTGATTGTGTGCAATGCAGTCTTCCATAATGTGCTTAATAGTGTGGGGTGCTGTGTTACATCCTGGACCCAAAATCATCCAGCCTCTTCTGATCATCGTGGGTCTACCCACCAGACGCTGTCGAAGCAGAAGAGGAGGACAGCATGGGGGCCAAACCACCTCAAACCCCCCCGGCCCCTCATGGGGCACGAGAACCTAGGAGTGGTTTCGGTCGCCCGGGTAAGTACCACATCTCCAGGATGGGTTGTTGTTGTTGTTGCTGTTACAATCTCAAGCTCATCTCGTGAACCCAGTGGACTGCAGGTAACTGGCCACTTTCAACTTGTCATTTCCATAGATCTTTTGTTGATGTTATCTTGAAGATTTATATACATTCTGGTAGTGTGGTGTATGTGGTGAGCAAGTGTGTTGTGGTGTGGTGGTTGCACTAGTGTTGCATAGTGGATTGTTTGTGAGTTATATTATGTGCTGGTAATGTAGCAGGGAAGGGTTGTGGCTGTAGCATAGCTTGGCTTGGTGTACTTGTATCTTTCTCAGCAGGGTAGTTTCTGAAGGATAGTTTCTGAAGGGTTTATGTTCAGTGGTGGTTCTTGAAGAATACTGTTTGGCTAGAGGCACTGGATGGCTCTAGTGGCTATGTGTTAATGACAGTGTGTGTGAACAGTAATGCTGGGTGGAGGAGGGGGTATGTTGCTGAGTTACTCCATGTAGAGTTGGGCAGTTGTTTGTTTCTTGTTTCGTTGTGGACAGGGTGATTATGTACAACATAAAGTTGCAAGGGTGGGATAGGTCTTGTGCTGAAACTACAAACTGAAAGCCTTGCATATTCATACAATAAGTCAATGGAAGTACAGTACTTCTGTTTCTTGATGGAAATGATCAATACTACGAAGTAGGGAAATAGATCTAAAGCGCACAACACATGGAGAACTGCCATTAGGTGAAAAGATCTACACATGCTAGCATGATCTACAGTTGCTAAACATATACACTACATGACAATGTGTTCATCATTTATCAGGAGATGAGGAAATTCCAAAGAAAAAAGCAGGTTATGGAACACCCAAAATCAACTATTCACTATTAGTGATTGAATTTTGAAGGTCTGTCTATCTACCTATTGCCAGACGCCTTAATCCTGTAAGGAGTGGCCACAAACAAATCGCCTCCATGTCGCTGTCCCCCACCATTTCACCGACCTGCTCCTAGCTCACGCCCCCCTCTCTCATATACCTCTCCACTCCATCCCTCCATCTCATCCTTGCCTTCCCCCTCCCTCTCACTCACATACACTCTCCTCGTTACTCTCCATCCTCTCCATATGGCCAAAATACCTTAATGTGTTTCTCCTAACGCTCCCCATCACATCCACACCAAAACGATCCTTCACTTCACATCAGTCTGTCTCAACATGCTCCTCTCAAATAACTAATTTATTTCCACTCTCTTCTGCATCTGGCTGGCAAGACTGGGCAGTACAGCCAGTACTTCTGGTACTGGGGGCATCCATCACTGACAAATTACTTCACACAAAGTAAATAAGGCAGTAGGACCGGAGCAATGCGTTGCGTTGTTAACTCGTGGAAGTTCATATAGGCGAGTGAACGAAGCAGAGAGGGACAGGGAAACAAAGGCTGTAATGTTGCCAGTTTTACTTTTATCTGCATTTTCTCAAGATGTTTTATTTAATAATTTAAAATAGATATACAACAGCATCTGCAATTCCTTGCAAAAATCATTAAAACATATTAGGCTATTAAAATCAAATATCCGCAGCCTAATAAATTAATAGGCTGTGGATATTTAAATAATATGTTTTAATGATTTTTGTAAGGAATTGCATATGCTACTCTTAATACGGTAAATAATGTATTTTTAATTGATTATTTTTTATTAATAATAATAATTTTAAAAAAACATTAAAATACATTATCTCTGTTGAAGAATTTTAAGAAATGCTACTTCTCCCAACAATCCTGCCCTCGCGACCTGCCCAAGCCTCCCGCATCCCATGTCCAGCCATGCGGGCAGCTCCCAAGACCACGTGTCCTGTAGACTGCGCAGTGCGCAATCACGTGCGCAAGTACAAATTCATTTATGCAAGCGCAACTAAATTTGCACTTGCGCACCTGCCTTTTCATGTGCAAAAGCACAATATTGTGCATGGTCTTGTGCGGTGCGCAAACGATATTCACCGAAGCGCAAGGGTGCGCAATTGCGCTTTGTGCAAGCACTTGCGCACCTGCCCAGCACTGGTAATTATGACTGGATATGTACTTGGGGGGGTGACTAAAGTTATATATGATGACCCTGCAGGGTACACTGGACACATAATCTATATGCTACCGAGTGTTACTCAAATTATGTTGCAGGTGCTGGGCGTCTATGAGTAATTATGACTGGATATGTACTTAGGTGTCTAAGACCACGCATGATAACCCTGTACAGTATGATACACCACTGAACATAACCCCATATAACCTAGGTGTCACTAAGTGTTATCTGAATCTACTGCAGGTGCACTGCTTCTGTAAGTGTATAATGCCCTGTACAGTCTGGCCACGGGACATAACCACCAATAACCCATGTGTTATTAGGCGCTATCTAAATTATTTTGCAGGAGCTGTGCTTGTTCAAGTGTGTAATTATGAATGGTTAATATACAGCGAGTTGACAAAAGTCACACATGATATCTATGTACAGTATAGCCATTTGACATAACCCTATATTAAGCACGTGTGAGAAGCCAAATGGTTTCCTGTGCACCAGGAAACCATTTACTATGCTGGGTGGTAACCATAACACCAAATTATGGCGCCTGGTGGTTTTGTGGGTAATTAAGGCACTCCAATCGGATTGAGCTGGTGCAGATTTATATCGAAGGGGTAGTTGGGGTTTACTGCTCATGTTATGCCACTCAGGGATGAGTGAGGCTGGTCTCTCTCACCTTAAATGTCAGGAGCAACTTGCCTAGCCCTGAGCTCCTATGCTCCTCATGGGGCAGCACTAGATTGGATGATGGATGGATGGATGGATACTGAGTGTTTCATGAATTTTGTTGTAGGTGTTGTGCTTCATTATTTATGACTGGATATGTAGCCTACTTGGGTGGGGGTGACTACATCCATCATCCAATTCTATATCACCCCACGAGGCGCGTAGGAGCCTGGCGCTAGGCAAGTTGGTCCTGACATTGAAGATGAGAGTGACCAGCCTCACTCACCCCTGAGTGGCATTACATGAGCAGTAAACCCCAACCATCCCGGATTTAATTTGAATTATTTTGCTAGCACTGTGCAGCAGGAAATGTGTAATGAGTATAGTACAGTACATCCTTGAAAAATGCGCATTTGAATTGCGCGATTCGCCAATTATGCTGGCGCCATCCCAAAAAATATTAAATAATTTTTGTATTGTGTGCATATTTTTAAATTGTGCGGGCACGTCTGAGAAGACTGAATCATTCCAACAGTCTTCAAAAAAGGGACAGACTTTAAAAAAGCAGGACTATCCCGCCTAAAAGCGGGACTCAGGTCACCTTATTCTAGGCATCCCAATTCCCACAGTCCCGTTCAGTATTCAAGTGCTCTTGCATTGGTAGAGTCTACCTGGAATAATTCATGTGTTATGCACTGTATTCACTGAATCGTGAATTATCACCATGGCACCACCACATGCCAAGAAAAACAAGAAGATTAATTTAAAAAGTAAACTGAAAGTTATTGAAATGAAGAAAGCAGGAAAAAGAAATTGTGATATCAGTCGGGAGTTTGGCTTGGGTGAGTCAGCCAGTTCCATTCGCTGTCAGACAATTCGCCTTCAAAACATGGACGATTCCCCGTCATTCTATAAATATACTTATTATTAATTAATCAAGACATTAATAACTATATTTCTGGGAGATCCATCAAAGTCTATGTTCAATAGAGTAAGCTTTGGATATTATTTATTAGTTGCACCTTTAGGTAATAAATAACTTGTTTTTTCCTCGCTGTAGTCGCCTTTGAATTATATTCTGGCATCATCCATAACTGTCCTCATTAATGACAGCAAATTGTCTTATTATTGTTGTGACAGCGAATGTCTTGTTTGTCCCGAAACCGATCGTCGTCACTGTCGCTGCTGCTGCTGTCCACAGAAACTCCTTCACATTCTGTTGATGTAATGAGCTAGGTAGCATTTCATATGAATAAGCACCGTGTTGGTGAAATGATTGCGACCGTCGAATTGAATGCCTCCATAAGTCTTGGCTGCTAGCTTGAGTTTATCAGCATTCTTTAAAATCAGCCTTATGGTTGACTGGTTTCAGGACAATTCAACAGTCACAGTCATTTCACCAACACAGTGCTTATTCATATAGAATGCTACCTAGCTCATTACATCAACAGAATGTGAAGGGGTTTCTGTGGATAGCAGCTACAGCGATAGTGACGACAATCAAAGCCCCGCGGGGCCCTGGTAGCCCCACCCCAGCCCCGCCAGCCCACAAATGCAAGATATGACTTTTTTTTTTTCTTATATACTATGGTTAACTTTTCGTAACAAATATACTACTACACAAGTCTGTAAAATGTGTATACAGTAATCTCCCTACTATACGGATGACCACTATCTGGTGACCTCACTGTTCAGACATCATAGGCTGATGGGGAAAAAAAAAAAATCCTATTTTTTTTTTTACTGAGTCAGTTTGAATTTCCCACGCGCGCCAACCAGCTCCCTTCCTGCGCTACCCCCCTCCTCCTAAAACAGTGGACGGCTGTCCGATTGTTTGCGGTATTTTCATTCTTGTTTAAATAATCATAAGTCACAGTGCTAAGGATTAAGTGTAGTTAAACACTGGATTACTGGACATGCTTCAAGAGCAATTATGACCACTATAAAAACCTTAGAGGTGGGGGTAAACAACAGTCATGGACATGTAAGTACATTGTCAACTGTTAAAAATTTTCCATAAACACTTCTAAATCCTCATTCTCTGGTTACATTTTATTTATTTCATGCTTTGTGTCCCATATTTGAGTGTACAGGCTGTGAAAGAGGTGATTTTCTCAGTGATTACCATGTCTCTTACATACATTCACTATCAAGTCAACTGGTGAACATTTATGCCCTACACACCTCTAAATCATAATTTTTCTGGCTACATTTCATTTACTTCATGCTTTGTGTCCCATATTTGAGTGTACAGGCTGTGAAAGAGGTGATTTTCTCAGTGATTACCATGTCTCTTACATACATTCACTATCAAGCCAACTGGTGAACATTTTTGCCCTACACATATAAATCATAATTTTTCTGGTTACATTTTATTTACTTCATGCTTTGTGTCCCACATTTGAGTGCACAGGCTGTGAAAGAGGTGATTTTCTCAGTGATTACCATGTCTCTTACATACATTCACTACCTAGTCAACTGGTGAACCTCTAAATCATAATTTTCTGGTAACAGTTTATTTATTTGATGCTTTGTATCCCATATTTTAGTGCATAAGATGTGAGAAATGATCATTTTCATAGTGATTGCCATGTCCGATACTTACTTACACTAAGCTGCCAACTCGAGAACATCTATTCCTTACTTACCACAAAATCATCATTTTTGGGTTTAAATTCAATGAATTCATGCTTTGTGCCCATTATTTATGTGAATGGGGTCTTAAATAAGTGCTATGCATGTCCGGTAGGGAGGTAGGTAGGTGGTTTTCTGATTTAGGTTAGGTTAGGGTCAAGAATGTCCGGTGCTGTTGGTGAACAGTGAACACCTTTGCCATACCTAACTCTTTTTCTGGTAAGTTTATTTATTTGATGCTTTATATCCCAGTGCATAAGATGTGAGAAATGATCGATTTCATAGTGACTGCCATGTCCGATACTTATTTACACTAAGCTGCAAAGTCGTGAACATCTATGCCTTACTTACCTCAAAATCATCATTTTTGGGTTAAAATTCAATGAATTCATGCTTTGTGTCCATTATTTAATGCATAAGGTGTGAGAAAGGGTGATTTTCATAGTGATTTCCATGTCTGATACTTACTTACACTTGCTGGCAAGTTGTGAGCAGCTATGCCTCACTCACCCCTAAATCATCATTTTTTGGTTAAAATTCAGTTAATTCATGCTTTGTGTGCATTATTTATGTGAAAGGGGACTTAAAAAAGTGCTATGCATGTCCGGCAGGGAGGTAGGTAGGTGATTTTCTGATTTAGGTTAGGTTAGGTTAGGGTCATGAATGACCAGTGCTGGAGCTTCAGGGCCACTATACCACTTTCCGGTCATGCCTCTGGCTCTATTACGTCGGATAGTGGGAAGATTACTGTATGTGTATAAAAAGATGAGTAAAATGCAGCAAAACTGTGCAGACTGGGGAGGATGTCGACCATATTCTATTTATTGCATTGTTTATAGTATTTGAATTATGCGATTTTCAAAAATGCGGTGCACACTGTCGACCATATTTGCGCATAACTGAAGGTCTGAGTGTATATATGGGTATAAACTTGGAGGAGGTAACTGGCATTACATAGGGGTAAGCTTTTGTTGGCAGTTGATATAACCCCATAAAACCCATGTTATAACTTCCTCGTTAACTAAAAATGGTTATCTGAACTCTCTTCGCTCCACCTGACCTCTTTGGATATAGGGAGTTGCCTGTAGTGACTTTAGTCACAACACTCCACACCACCCTCTTACACCACATCACATCAAAATTGCCCTTTCACACCCCACCACATCAGAAGCATTAACTGAAGGTCAATAAACTCCAACACCTAGTACTTTTGTACTTATGTCATGTCAGTATGTCAGACTGGGACTGAACTTGCATCCTTTCACACAGCAGACAACTTCTCCATGTATCTGAGCACTATCTCCCCCAGTTATGATTGCACATTCACCTATGAAAAGAAATGTTAATACTACTACTACCCTACTGACATAAATCAGCAAAAACCTGATCATGTGGAGAGTAATGATGCACAGTATATGGGAAAATGCAAATACAGGACAATATGAGCATGAAAGGTGTTCATAAGAAATGTTACACCATCAGGTGGGTTACCTTATGTTAATGTTAACAATGACAAAAAATAAAGTACTGTACTGTATAGTAAATCATTAATGACGAGGGCTTGAATGATGAGTGAATGGAAGCGTGGCCCATTGAACTGGGCAAACTTAGGCTGTGTGGACATTGCTACTCCTTACCCTGCCCTAGGGTTGGAAAGGAGGTCTGAATGATGATGATGATTCAATCTGACACTAAACACTTACTTTCTTATCACTGTCAATTTAGGTAAAACTTTTCAGAAGCCTGAGAATCTCTAGGAGTGGCTCAGTCTATCTGTCTTTAACAAAAATTTTCAGACACAAGATGTTTTACTCCCAGATTTTAGCCAAGTCAAACCACACCAAACCACACATCATAGCAACCTCTCATACCACACCACACAATACCACTCTCCCACATTACACCTCACCACATGCATAAACTTCACTGAAAAGCCCTGATGTTCTTGTATCCAGTACAGTATGTGTGTAGTTGTTAAACACAATAACATTAGGTCAACACAGGTGAGGGTGGGAATGCTTCGTTTCTAAAAATATGCAATGATCCACAAATTATAAGGTTATAATACTACAAAAGAAGGTCAGGAAATTACTTGAAGCACAGGACAAGACCGTCACTTAAAAATCTGTGTTACTATTTTTCAACTAAATGAAGTATGATTTAAAATATTATAATTTTGGTAAAATGTATACAGTACCAAACAATCCTTCAGCAAAAAAAATCAGCAGACAAGAGTTCTGTAAAT
>JAGKTI010001961.1:0-27041 GCA_018397915.1 Birgus latro | reverse complement strand
ATAAAATTTACCTGTGTCAAACATATATCCACATATATGTATACACACAGATAGTGGCTGGATATTTGAAATAATATACCTATAAGGTATACCTAGGAAATGCTTGGTTAAATATGCAAACTACACATTAAAACACTATCATATTTATGATCACCATCATTATCATTCTACCTCATTTTCCCATGTCAGGATCTGGCCATGTGGAGAGGATGGAGAGTGAGAGACTGATGAGGAAAGTGTATGTGAGTGGGGTGGAGGGGGGTGAGAGAGGGGGAGGCCAAGGATGAGATGGAGGGATGGAATGGGGAGGTATATGAGAGAGGGGGGGTGTGAGCTGGAAGCAAGGGCAGTGAAATGGTGAGGGACAGGGCAACATGGAGAAAATTTGTTTGTGGCCACCACTTTGGGATTAAGGCATCTGGCAACAGATAGATAGAAGGATGGGAGGGGTAGGATCCAGAACTAGGGAAAGAGAAAGCATTTTTGAGGGAGAACTATCACAGCATCCCCAGTGAAATGGGCCAGGCACTTATTCAAACCAAATGAGATCTGAAGAGAGAAACCTGTACTGTACACAGGGAAAATATACTGAACAAATTAGACCTGCATTAGTCATGACCAAACACTGGTTACATTTCACCACTTTTAACCTGAGGAATCTGGATGATGTCCTTTTTAAATTATTCTTGCTGCTATCAGATGATTTTAATTTAGTTATGGCCTCATACTCTAGGGGTTTATAATGCTATATCTGGCACTGACGAGGCACCTACATGTGGTGACACTGTGCATCAGGGGTGGAGAAGTTGTAATGTCCATCTAGGAGCCAAATCTCCTCATATTTCTCTGCACCTCACCATGGGAGGCACTGTCTACCACAAAGAGGCATCAAATCCCGACACAGAAGTGACCCACAGATGCAGTAGCTTACCTGTGGTTGATGGGTTTGGCTGGCCAGACTGGGGTTAGGCAACAGCAGCAGCAACAACAACTAATGCTATATCTAAACCCCTCCAGTTCACAAGGTCTAGCCTTAGATGAATACTGTAAAATAATTAGGAGATGGAAAAAGCCTGGTCTCAGTGGGCTAAGTATTCTTCAGACAATACAGGGAAGATCCTTGATTTCTTAACAACACAGTACTATGAAGAAATGTTATCTGAGCTTTTTACTTTTAAGCGAATGAATTTAATGAACGTATACTTACCTTGAAATATAAAGTATGGCAGAGATCTTTGATGAAGTGTGACATTTCAATGAGCTTCTCTCGGCACATAGGGAATGATGCAGCTGCTGTGTAACAATGAGCAATGTTGGTGCAAACCTGGACGGCAACGTCACCTGGTTTACTACTGGCATTGAGTACACTGACACATCTGTTGTATGCTCCTTGCAACACCTGAAAAATTCACAATTGTAAGATGTAGAACAACTGCCCCAGCTATTTAACATTTATAATATTTCACACAAAGAGAATTTTTTCACATTTCTGCCCCATAAATTCTCATCATGATCATAATCATCAGGGCATTTTTAAGGCTGACCTACATGACATGGAGGGAGGGGGAGGAGTGTTAAGTTAAAGACAGTGTCTAGTTAAAAATGGAACCTGGATGAAAAAAAAAAAAAAAAACAGCTATGAAATAAAAGTTGTCAGAGGTAAACTGCAATGTGCTGGTATTACTCTACTGGGATGCCATACCTCAAGACCCTTCTCCCTCCTGAGCTCTTCAGCATTGAGGGCAGAACAGTTAATGGTGTGGTAAGTGAGCTCTGCTGCTGCTGCCAAAAGAGACGTCTCCTTGCTAAATAGTTGCTCATCATCCGCTTCTAACTGTATTGTCTTTATCAGCATTGGATACCCTGAGTACTTGTATGGTGCCAGCACTGTATCAAAGAAAAATATTACTTTATATGTAATCGAATGACCACTAATTATTTGTACATTTTCTCATGTCACACCTTCATGGACAAGCAACAAACTGCATTCTATTAAAAACATTATACATCCATCAAATAATCATCTCTTGAAATTGACTTTTAGTAGGACAAGGTAGAAGAAGCTAAAGGATGAGAGAAGTAAGAAATGACTGATGTGAATACAATAAATGCATTCAGACAGACAAATGAAAACAGAAAACTACGATGCCTGGTGAGCTAATGGGCTATGATGCTCCAATCAGATCAGACCCACAAAGGTTTACATCTGAGAGGTGACTGGGATTTATTGCTCACATAACGCTGATTACTCTCACCTTACATGTCAAGACAGTAGCCTAGCCTATTCTTCAATGCTCCTGATGGGGTAGTAAAGGACTGGATGTAGGATGGATAAGTAAATATCTCTACTGTAGGTGGTACTGCAGTGCAACTGGCATATATTTTCTTACCATCTTTATAGCGAGAGAAGAGGATGCTCTGAGTCCTGATGACCAAGAGGATGTTTCTGGGGTCGGGTCCATCAACTGCGTGAGCCGATCGGCTACAGAGGAACTCATATGCTTTGTTTACTTGCTCAAATTTATCCTGCAAAGGATATACCATTATGAAACTAATGAGAGGGTGCTTTGCATGGTACAGGTAACAGGTACATGCTGAACACAGCAGCAGCAGTAGTAATAACTAGTAACTGCAATTCCTCACTCATCCAAATGCGGACCTGGTAGACTGTACGACAAGTCGTCCTGCAATTCACCATCCACCTCTTGGGGGATAAGGAGAGGACTTTGATATAAAATGAATGGGCAGCTTCACTGGCCAGTCATTTCAATGCCACCACATGAAGGCATCCCACTCCAGCATCATAATGAACACAGAAAATCAAAAGTAATTACTGTATTTATCATCATCATCTTCATCGTCTTCCTGACATCTTTATTTCCACTCAAGGATGAGGTGAGATATGGACCAGAAAGCAAGGAAAGAAAATTTGTGATGGAGAAAAAAATATCAACAAAATGCCCAGGGAAATGGGGCTCTCACTTACTCATTTACCATTCAAGCTCCAGGAATCCTGACCCCATCACACTGGTCTAACCATCTACATTTTGTTTTTCTTTACAGATCCATTTCATATTACCTGCAATTACCTGAATTTCTATGCCACCATTATTGCATCATTTAATTCCCACAAACCCATAGACAATACAATACTAGAGGTTGCAACCCTAGCCTTATCTGACCACAAACTGCAGGCTGAAACTACCATTCTTCCACAGTCCATTACCATCATTTTAGGGGAGAGGAAGGGGACTGTGGAACATCTGTATAAGAGGGCAGCTTCACTGCCTAGTCATATCCATGCCACTAACATCCACATGAAGGCATCCCTATCCAACACCAAATCAATGGACAGAATCTCAAAAAAGAAGAAAATTTTAATATAATGTGGGTGTGGTATCACTCATATTTCATTCCTAGGGATTGCTGCTAAAGGCACAGAGAAAAATTGGGGGGATCCATAATAAGACTTGTAATATAATGTGAAATTCTTGGCTTGAGCTCTGATCCTGCTTACATGTGGCTGAGTTTTTGTAAAAGCAAAGACTATCATCAGTTTGCTTTTGACTTGATAAAACTGGGACACTCCCACAACATGAATGCCAAGTTTTGGTTGCATGAAATCTGAGGAGCCTTAGTTAAGAGGCAAGCATAAATCTCTTCAGTTCTTAATCAAATCAACCCTCCAGCCTGGCTACACTTGGCCGTCCACTAAGCTGCGAGGGGTTCTGGATCTTCTTTAGGTTAAAACAAACCAGCTATACCAAAATTGTAGCCTGTCACACATAAGTAAGTGACCCTCTAGGTCACTGGCTGTCAGTCAGGCACTAGCTACCTGTTTCTATATGCAGATGTTTTCTTCATACTCAGTGTTTCATACAATGAGTTTAGTATAAACTAAAACTGTCTCTCTACCTGGTCATCAATAACACAAATCTTTTCAAAATCATTACACAACTCTAAATGACACAAACCAAATACAAATAGACCACCACCAATTATAACATAGTCAATGTATCCAAAAAACAGATTTATGGAGGTGGCTAAACACTTACCCTGCCTTCTGGGTTTTTGTCAGGGTGGTATTTCTGAGCCAACTTGAAGTATGCTTTTCTGATCTTTGAATCATCATGGCGTGAGTCCTGCTCGAGTCCCAACTCCCTATATGCATCTTCCACACTCATGGATGATGGCTGTTTTTCCACCTCACTCTGCCACGCTGCCAGCACACGTTTCAGCAGTGCTACCTGTACCCGTTATACAGTTGTTACAGTGTACAGTATTTCTAACTTGTGTATTAAATAGAAACAAAACACATACATACACCAAACTGCCTTGGTAAATAAATTCACCAGTGCTACTCTGCCAGATGTTGCAACATAAGGTGTTATATGAAATATTTTTACCGTATGTTACAGAAATGTAAATACACAACAAAGAGGGGAATAAGGAGGCATACTCTCATCGTCCAAATGAAACAAGAAATATGGAGGGCAAGATACACTGCTGGCAGATGATTACTGGGAGACTTGATTTTGATACACAATAATACAATACTGTACTGCAGAGGATAGCCTACTGATATTTTTAAGGATTCACACAATAATAAAATAATATACTGCAGAGGATACTGATAATGTTGAAGACCAACTGACTTAGATATGCAGCACTGCCAAGACTATTCCTAAGTTTGAATCAACAAAGGGTAGCATTACATCCCGAAAACTCCGCTGCTGCACTGCATAAACTATGTGAACATTTAGTCGGGTAAACCAGCAGCAATATGTACAATACAGTGGATAAACCTGGTATTCAATATGGACTGTGAATAAACACCTAAGTTGTGACAAGTACAGGTGTGTAGCACACAGAGGGGCTGCTGTGCGTGTGTAGCACACAGAGGGGCTGCTGTGCTTCATAGATCAGAATGCCAAGTAAGCTGTACAGATGGCCCCCCCTCTATTTGTCAGGGAAGTATTTCAAACCATCTCAACTTTTCAAAATACTTGGTGCCGTAAATTCAAAGACCTGGTAGATCAGCTTCGTGGATATCAATTAACTGTATGTGGCAAAGTTTCTATAATCTACCGAGGAATTAGCATTTAAAAAAAAAAAAATTAGAAATGTAACATATAAGGAGGAAATTCTACATAAAATAACTGATCTGTTACCCACGGGGTCTTTGATTGGCCAGTCTGGGAAACGGTCCACATCACACAGATGCTTGAGGTAGTATATGTCACAGAAGAGCTCATGCTGGAGTTGAGGGTAAGTAATGTGAGGGATGGCACAGTACTGGTAAAGTGCCCTTGTGTTGCTCATCAGACGCGGGGTGAAGTCAGCAAGGTGGGCTGCAAGCTTCTCTATCATGTGTCGCCGCATCTCATTGCTCCATATCACCTGTATAATAAACAAATGAATTTAATGCATCTTGTTATCACAGTGCCATAAACTGTTAAAATGGAACACACAAGCTTTTCAAATTCAATTGCTTCAAATGTAATGACCCTAACTCTTCCTTTACATTAAGTTCATATTCCTCTGTCACTAACTTGTTTTTCGGTCTCCACTTTCAATCTTTCACTCAGAGTACTCCTTCCTCTATTTCTTTGTTTGCTTCTTTGTTCCTGAACAATGAATTACAAATGCATAACCTTCTTTCCTGACACAAGTTCTTCAGTTGCCATTAATTACTGTCCCCTCTGAAACTCGAAATGACCTATTACATTACTTATATGACCAGAGTCAGTCACATCACCTATTTAGGTCTCCCCTTGTAAACACTCTACACAGCGTGGGCACATCTAGTTGGTCCCAAAACCTGTCCTTCTCTTCTTCAGCTCTATCACTAATGGTGTATATGCAATAATCAGTACCACTTTCAGTATCTTTAACTCAAACTTGATATACATACACCTCAAGTTGATACATTTATAGTCTGTTATTCCTCTCTGCCACTCACTGTTCATCAACAGAACAATTCTTTTTTTACTCTGCTCATCCAAGTACATTTTTTTTTTCTTTTTTAATGCAAGGAAGAAGGAACCAAAGGCCATGGGCCCACATACTGTTCCCTCCAAGAAAAAGCAAAAACAATACAAAAAAGAGCCAAATTCAAGATCCATTCATTTCGAGATGCCTGGACATACTGCATTTGAAAGACTGGAGATCATGGGAAGTAGGGAATACAGACAGAGGAAGACAGTTCCAGAGTTGACCAGTTGCATAAATGAAGGACTGGGAGTAACTGTTAACTCTTGCATTAGAGAGTTGGACAGAAAAAGGATGAGAGTTTGTTGCTAGACAGGTACTACGTGCCCGTCGTAGAGGTGGAGGGATGCAAGCAGACAGTTCAGGGGAACAGTGACCGTTGAAGAAGCGATAGAAGAGAGATAAAGATGCAACAGTGCGGTGAAGAGACAAAGGTTGAAGGGAATCAGTAAGAGGGGGAGAGTTAATGAGACGAAAAGCCTTTGACTCCACTCTATTGAGAAGAGCTGCATGTGGGGAGCCTCCCCACACATGAAAGATGTACTCCATACACAGGCGAATAAAACCCGCGTACAAGGTCAACAACTGTGCAGGAGTAAAGAAAGTTCGGAATCGGCTTAGCACACCTTACACACTGCATACCCTCCCATTCACCCACTCAATCTCTTATATCTATGTTCACAATGCCATCACAGCATACCTCACATCTCCAAAAGCACTGATCACTTCCAAGTATATATATATATATTCACCATTCACATTTGCTACTTCACACCCACCATCCCTCTTGGGAACCAACCTCCATGTTACTTACTACTCACATAGCTCTTCTGCATTTTCAGTCACTCCTCTTCCTCTACTGTGTCTCTCATCCATCTATTGTTCCACACTCTCATCTTCTATAAACTATTTGATGAACTTTTACATATCTCTCCACTCACTAACACTCACAACAGGTTCTTACCTCTGGTGTGTCAAATTCTCCAAGGAAGATCTCAGCAAACTTATCAGCCCCATAGTTTTCTAAGTAGCACACCATTGCTTCAGGAAGAATTTGACCAAGTATACTCTGCTGCATGATGTCACCACCTGAATTCTGCAGGAGTAAAGCAAATATGTTTATATCATTTCATTTCAGTTCAACCATCTGACTACTGATTTTTCCAAACTGAACAAAATTGCTTGTCTAAACAGAGCCCTAGGTATAACATTTGCATAGAAAGGTCAATCTGAGATATTTTTTTAAGCCTCTGACTGCTAGGATTCTCCCAGCTGAACATTATCATCCAGTGTTAGCATGAACAAAATGCCTAATACCAACCACAGCAAAAGAGTAAAAATACACTACACGTGGGAAATTAAAGCTCCCTTAACCCCTTCACAATAATGATGTATTTTCATCACATTCAGACTACCACCAAACAATTATAATTAAAGTTTGGACTTCTACTTGTAGAGGGTTAATGCAATCACTAGCATGACTAAGCATGAATCCTAACTTACATTAACACACCTTCACGGTATCACGCCTCTTAAGTTTTATCTATGCTTTAATTTCTGTACACATATTGCAACAATCTCTTGTGAATATAAAGTGATTTTCTCTCCTAACATAATCAGGAACTGCCAATCCCATTTTACCCCCTTCAACGTGTAGGGGTCTGCAGTCCAATATATATAAGGTAAGAGACCAACATACTTCCCCTGTTGGCATTACACGACTGATACAAATCTAATAATCATTACAAACATTACTAGACTCACTTGGACTGGACTGCTCTTACAACTCACCCACCAGGCACCTTTTACTACAGGCACTTACAAAAATCCAACTGCAAAACAGTCCCTACTCTGCTCTAAATGACTGCAGCCTGTGTGACATGTAGAAGAAGCTACTGGACTGTGAGGTGGTATGGAGAGAAGCATAGACAGACATGGAGGAAGCGAAAGCCAGACATAGAATGTGGGATGAGTGAAACAAAGACACTTATTTACAGTCAGGGAGAAAAGTTTGCCCACTATTTCACCTCTTAAGATTTTCATTTCCTTTGGCTGGTAAATATTTTTAAGCTGAGAGAAGCTTGGTAAGTTTTTCTACTCACAAATGATGCTTTCTAAGCTAAAGCAACAGGGAGGAAAGTAATGGGCATGCCTTAGGTGTGAAGCAGAAGCAGTGGAATGATAGCCAAACTTATGTCCTGACTATACACTGGATGTAAGAGGAATAACAGTTGTTGTTGTTGTTACTTAATTCCACTCTGTCTGGCTGAGCAGACCCATCAGTCACATGAAAGCAACTGCTTCTGTAGGGATCCAGCACACCCCTGTGGTGGACTATGCCTCACCAGGGGCAAACCAGAGTCCTCCCCAAGGCAAGGTGCAGGGAACAGTAGGTTTGGTTCCAGGGTGGATACCACAGCTGTTACACAGAAGGTTCACAGTGCCACTACATAAAGGCTCCTCGACAGCACCATAAGAATGTGAATTAAACAGGAAAATACCTTGAGTAAAATGTAATACTGTACCTCTTCTGCTCTAAATGACTGTTGCATGTGTGACATGTGGAGGAAGCGTCCAATTGGAAGAACATTAGAGCCCATATACATGAGGATGAAGTAAAACACTCCTGTTGTGTACACTGTTGACATGTGAGGGTTGTCCTGCATGATCTCCACTAACAGTATTGAGACCTATGGACAGAAAGAGAAATGTTTAAAGCTTTATTGTTTTCATACCAGTAGAGTGAAATAACTGTCTTGATACCTGTGGTGAGAAAATAAATAGTTCAAAGCTTTACAGCTCTAATATCTACAGAAATAAAATTTCAAAGCTTAAGTCTTGATACCCATGGAGAAAAAAGTTCAAAATTGCACTGTCATGATACCTATGGAGAGAGAGAAAAACATATTAAGATTACTGTCTTCAAGTTTGTAAAGAAAGAGAGAGAGAGAGAGAGAGAGAAAAAAAAAACAGTAGTTAAAAGCTATATTATCTCAACTGTAGTGGTGAAAATTTTCAACTTGCTCAACTCTTTCCTTACAATGACATCTTTTTCACAGGTTTTTCATACTGCAAGCATACAAGTATATTCAACAAAGAGCCACTTGGTGGTAACAGGGTATTATGAAAGCTGCAGCTACACCCTCCAGTTCATCAAGTCTTTCCAGTGCTGAATAAACCATCAGAGATACTGTTGAAAGTACAATAAAATACCAGTACAGAGTATGTCCTTGAGCTGAAATGGTTAAAAACAAAATTCTTGGTGCAACTACAGGTTGTATTTCTAATAACTTCATGGATTTCATATTGCCTCTTCCTCAACAATTCACTTTACGCATCACACTCAATCGGTAGAGAGGTGGCCTGCAGTCCTACCGGACCCAGGTTCGAGTCCCCGCTGGGGCAGGGAACAGTGTAAGGATTTGAATGTCACAAAATTAGACTTTACTGATCCATCAGAAGACCCGCCGACGTGTCATAAAAATACTCCCGCTAATACCAATACATCAGTCCTGTGTGAGACAGCCCTAACATGTATTCAATATGGACAGTGGGTGTTGGCACTGAAGTGGTGACATGTAGAGGTTTATGGTACATAGGAGAACTACTGGGCCTTAAGAGCTGGCTGCAAAGCCTACGCCCAGAGTGGAAAAAAAAAACTCACATTACTATTATAAAGTATGCTGATATTAAAACCACATAAATAACATGTAAGGGACATTAAGGTATGCTATACAAAATAAGTGATAAGGAAAAGTGATTTAACCCCTAAAGGACGGGTGTCTGCATACGTTGTCAAAGGGTACTGAGGCCAAGGGTGTCCACATATCCCGTCCGAGGGTACTGAGGCCAAGGGTGTAAGCATATGCTGTCCAAGGGTACTAAGGCCAAGGGTGTCCGCATATGCTGTCTGAGGGTACTAGGGCCAAAAACACGGATGTCCACATGTGCAATCACACACCCCACCCCCTCCACCTCCCTACCACCAAACCTACACACCACCCCCCTCACCCTCCACCCCCATCCCTCACCCCCCCTCACCACCACCCCTACCACCTCTACCCTCCTACTGCCCCCCCACTCCATCTCCCTATCCTACCCCCAACCTCTAACCCCCCACACCCCCTACCATCACCCCACCTCCCAAAATCCCCCAACCCCCCCACCATCTCCCAAACCACCCTCCATCCCCTACCCCTCCAACCCCAACCCCCTCACCCCTCACCCCCATCCTCCCCCACCCCCCCAAACTCCCATATCCCAAACCCCCCCACCCAACCCTCCCAATACCCACAACCACCCCCAATCTCCACCAATACACCACCCCCTTCCCACATCCACCCTACCCCCTCACCCCCTAACCCTACCACACCACCCCACAATCCCTCCCATCAAACCCCTACCCCCCAACCATCCCCCCACCATATCACACCCACCGATTATCCCCATCCTGAGCATATGTCAAAACATTCCGATGACCGTCTTTTAGGGGTTAATGCCTCCAAGGCCACCCGGAATATGACCCCAAATACCATTCCAGTACAATGTAAACTTAGGTACTATTAAAATTTCAAATAATATATTTAACTTGAAGATTTACAACAAAAGTAACTGTTCCTATTTAGAAAATGAATTTAAAAAATACAGTCAAAGCAAATAAACTACCATATAAAACATATCAGCACAAACATGCCCCCACTCTACAGGGTTAGGGTTAAGTAGACCTGCATTAATCTCATAATGCATATGGTATTTTCTACTGTGAGTGAACATGAAGAAGCTATTCATAATGGTACAGTATTAGTTTCTGTTATGGATGTACTGAAACAATTTTTGCTATTGGAAGCATAAGGTATGACATACACTGCATAAATTCAAACAATAACAAACATCCATCCATCATCAAATCCTATGCCACCCCATGAGCAGCGTAGAAGCCCGGGGCTAAGCAAGCTGGTCCTGACATTTAAGATGAAAGTGACCAGCCTCACTCATCCCTGAGCAGAATTATGTAAGCAATAAACCCCAACCACTCCTTGGATATAAACCTACACCGGCTCAATTTCAACTGGAGTGCCTTAATTACCCATTAAACCACCAGGCACCATAATTTGGTTTTATGGTTACCACCCAGCATAGTAAATGGTTTCCTGGTGTACAGGAAACCATTTGGCTTGTCACTCAGTGTTGTGTCACCCATAGGCAGAAGGAAGAAAGAGTGAAGGAAAAAAAGAAGAAGGAGTGTAAAGTCACCCATAGGCAGAAGGAAGAGGAAAGAATGAAGGAAAGAAAGACAGAAGAGGAAGGATGGAAGGAAAAGAGGAAAGGGCAGACACCCAAAGCAGCACTATACTGAGCGAGTGGATGGTGAGTGCCCCCACCTACCATTAATCATCATCGTAATTACCAGCAACATATCTTGACCTGTTTCCCAATCAAGAGTGGGGTAAGGCATTATCCCCCCAAAAAAGGAGATAATGTGAGAACTATCAAAGCATACCCAATGAAATGGCTAACATCAACACATCACTCAGGTTAGATAAGACAAGCCAGTGACCTACCTTCTCTACTAGCACCGGATCAAATGTAAGCAAGAGTTGGACGATGTGAGGGAGAGAGATGGGGTCTGAGAGGAGGCGTTTGATGCGTGAGAGAGGACGTATTACAGCACCATCGTCAGTACGGGAGGGGAAGTATTTACACATGGTGATGAGCATGTTCAGGATCAACGTAGCAAGGTCACTCTCCGTCATCACTGCATTTCCCTGCCATCATAGTAAAAGGAAGGAATACACCTATCAGTATGGCTGCTGGTGTTGTAATCTCTAACTCCTGTAGATGTGAACCCACTGGACTGCTGGATGAAGTTGACATTCTCCACCATCCTCCTACTGGGGGATAAAGAGGGAAGGATTTTTGCATAAACTGGCAGTGTAGCTGACTGCATACACTGGTGCTACCATGTGAAGGTGCTCCTCTCCTGCATCATCAGTATGTGTCCCAAACTATCACACCTACTCATATTTCCATTCAGTCGGTAATGTAAACTGGAACAAACTGGTAAATAATAAAAATTATTCAAAATACCTATACATCATTACTACTCAATGAACTCAGAAAACCAAACAAAGCCTGCCAGCTTTCAAAAGCTTAAGGCTCTTCTCTTCTCAGATGACACTGAACAGGCTAAAGTTTCACATTATACTATCCCAAATTTTGACTAGACATGGATGTAAATGCTGTTGTGGTTCACTGATAACAAATGATCAAGTATATAATCTAAATGTGACTGGCATCATCTGACTATTAAACAATTAACTAACACAGACCTAATGTACTGTACTTGTTTACTGGGATTCATAAATAACATGAATTAAAGCTGAAATCCATGCATTACACATTATACTTTGGCTTAGCTATGAACAACACAGGCATTAGGAACAGAGCATTTTGACACAATGATGAATATCTACAGTACATGTACTGTACAACAGTGTGGCTTGGTGAGTGTTCATTTATGTATACCATATTAAAACCTTTACTGAAAGCATTGAGAGACTCAAATCACTGTTCACCAGTCTCTATTTTTATTTCCTCAATTAAATATAATAACAAAACCTAAGTTCATGATACACTATGTTGAAGCTTCAGCAATGATAATGAGCTCAGGTAGAGCCAATGTCTGACTCATACAGGTGTGTTTTGCAAGGTGTTGTGGAGGGAAACTTAAGTACCCTGGCAGCTAAAACAAAATTTGGTGGTGGAGTAGTGGATTAATTCTCCAACTCAGTGAGAATGACCAATGACCTAAAACCAGCCAATGACCTAAAACCTATTTCAGGGACAGAAAAAGATTATGTTAAACCCCCTTATTAATTCAGGCTCTGACTGTATGTTTATATGATGAATATAGATGACAGCCTCCCTGATGAGGGTAACAGAATAGTCCTTTAATGACTCTACTGAAAAATGCATCACCTGTGATGGTGTTCCATGGGCCAAACTCAAAACTGGCACTTTTGGATACTAGCTCTTATTGCATTCTGCCAATTAATTTTCACTGTTCTGTACAGGGTGCAGAATACAAGACTAACCTGCTTATGGTCATCGTCTTCCCTTGTATTTCATTCTAGCTACTGCCATTTTTAAAAACAGTGAAATAAGCCATAACAACCATCCATCATTCAATCCTATGTTGCCCTATGAGAAGCGTAGGAACCCGGGGCTAGGCAAGTTGGTCCTGACATTTAAGATGAGAATGACCAGCCTCACTCATCCCTGAGTGGCATTACATGAGCAATAAACCCCAACCACACCTTGGATATAAACCTACACAGGCTCAATTTGATTGGAGCACTTTAATTACCCACTAAACCACCAGGCTCCATAATTTGGTTATATGGTTACCACCAAGCATAGTAAATGGTTTCCTGGTGGTCAGGACACCATTTGGCTTGTCACTCAGTGTGGAGTTACCCGTAGGCAGAAGGAAAATGTATTATGCCATTACATTAACCACCCCGTAAGTGGGACAACTCTAGTACTGCATTCCAGCTAACATCAGATGAATTCTTCAACTAAGTTGCTATTGACGACAGATAAATGAAAAGTAACATCAATTGAGAGGAAAGACAAATAAAGCTCCTGCACATAAAAACTTAAAAAGTGTTGATGTCTTCACACGGACGTGAAACTTTTCTTATCCAATTTCATCAACATTAATCCACTTGCATCCACTGCCCTAAACAGAGGACAGAACTAAGCAGTTCAGGAGTTAATAATGGAGGGAACCCCAGGGTACGAACCTATGTACTTTGACACTATGAATTGATTGGCAGAGGGTGGTACGCTTAGTACCCTACCAGCAAAATCCCTCACACAGGAACCCTGGGCACCAGCAGGTTATGTATGCTCTAAATATCACATAACCTGCTTACTGACTTAGTAATGTTAAGCACATCTGTGAATATTATGAAGTGATTGTGACTCACTATTAAGTGTCTGTGTCAAGAGTGAGAGCAGTGGAAATGAGTTATTTGAAAGGAGCATGTGGAGTCACATGGCGAGACAGAATGACAAATGAGGAAGTGAAGGAGCATTGTGGTGTGGATCTGGATGTGACAGGAAGTGTTAGGAGAAACACACTGAGGTGGTTTGGCCAAGTGGAGAGGATGGAGAGCGAGAGACTGACGAGGAGAGTGCATGTGAGTGAGGTGGAGGGGGGGAGAGGGAGGGGGAGGACAAGGTTGAGATGGAGAGATAGAGTGGAGAGGTATATGAGAGACCAAGGTGTGAGCTGGGAGCAGGGCAGTGAAATGGTGGGGGACAGGGCGACATGGAGGCGATTTGTTTGTGGCCACCCCTTGTGGGATTAATGCCTCTGGCGATAGACAGATAGTCGGTAAGGTGATTATAATAATGGAGAATACTGGTCAAAGTGGGTGGTTAGTTGGCATTTGAGAGGAGGGGGAATTTGGCAAGGATGTAATTTTCCTAGCTTTGCACATTAGGCTATACAGTCAACCCTCAGCTTACATGGCCTACTGATAAGTTTTCCAAGGACATACCCTACTAAACAGAGGTGACACATAAATAAGATACCAGTCTATATTCTGAGTGGTGTAGGAGACTTTGCAGCACCTCTTCTTTGGTAATTTATTTATCATATTACATTTCAGTATCATACTATATGTTACTGATGCAAAGTATGTTGATATTAAAATAATATACCCAGTACATAACACCCAAGAGAATGCTACGATGTTATATGCAACATAAATTACTAAGGTGCTACAAAGGTCCATACACCACACAAAATATGAGCCAGTGCCATTAAAAACAAGATGAGGCTGGGGATGACATCCAACATGTCTTCAACAATGCTAGGGAATAGCCTGGAACACCTCAAAGCCGTTAGTTATTATCTGAGGAGGATAACAATTACTTAATGCAGTGCCAGAGCTTCCTAAGGAGTAAGCAGGTCACTTTTGGTTCAATGGCACAAAAGGAAAATGAACATATGGAAAATGTGTATGCTGAGGGTCAACTGTGCATAGCAACGATTACTGCATTATATATAGAAGAAATGTTGTGTCTAATCAAGCTCTTAGTAACTCACAGTTGCCGCAAGTGACCATTTTAGCTGTGGAATATTTGCGAGAGGCTGCCATCCATCCATACCCTGAGCCCAGCATAATGTCTTTGGAGTCAGGGTACTGTTGGCCCAAAAATCTTTTAGTTCTTTGAAGCTGTAGGGTCCTGCCCGGTCCTTGTTGGTGCCCTGTAAAGGAAAAGTGAAATAGCATGATCGTTTGTAACGTTCTGTACTGTGGTTGTAGCTTTTGTAAATGAAATTAAATAGTCAGGTTGCAGCAAAAATGAATGACCAAGAGATATCACCATACTGAAGGTACCCTAAGCTTCATGGGTTAAATGGCTGCATCAAGAAAGTGGAGCAAGAACTGCTTGTCTCAGTTATAATGGATAGGCCAATCAAGGTACTAGACTGGGAAATATTGCTTCGATATCTTCTTCACTCATGGTGCTCTGTACTTTAGAAACCTCTCTGGTTATGGCACAGACACTACATCAATCTCATCAACAAAAACTAATTACAGTACCATGACATTCTTTGTATTTTATTCATCGTACTTTCAGAAAATTTGACTACCTTCAGAGAGATTCCTTATACCTAGGGGTAAAAACATTCTTCATTAACCCCTTCCATACAATGATGTCTTTTCATATTTATCGTACTAAGGTCATATAATTTACTTCAGCTAAAAATTACTTCCAGTAGAGGAGTTAGGTTAAAAATATGTTTGTACATTAACCCCTTTAGCCCAGTGTTGCCTCTTTTATTTTTATGCTTACTAATGTCATACAGATTACTTTCCTTACAAATTCCTTGTTGCGAACAGGTTAATTTCTTCACAAGGATGACATATTTGTATATTTAATTTTTGCCACCACCACATTCTTTTACTCAGTTTAGAAAAACCTCTCAAACTGAAGGAATTTAAGAATGCAACATCTAATCCCACCAGTTTGGGAAAAAAATCTCTCTAAACCTAAATAAAACTGTCTGGGAGATGTATACATAAAAATGAAAAATATGTCGTTGGACTGACCTGAGATAAAACAAAGTAATATGTTAAATTCTTCTGCACAGTTATGTCTCTCTCTTTTTTATTTATTCTAATTTAGGACATAAAATTTACCTGAGCTTTAAAAGAGGCTGAAAATACTCAAAGTTGTTGGTCACTAACCTGACAATCATAGGGGGTAAAAAATGTTCTTCATTAACCCTTTCTGTATGATGATGTCTTTTTTATATAAATTCTTAATGAGGTCATACTTTTACTCCAGCTTAGAAATTCCCTGTAGCACAGAGCTAAAAATGGTTGGCCACTAACCTGATAATACCATTCCTTCTCAGAGTCCCGCGCCATGTCAGCACCAGCCTCGATTACATTGGTTTGGGTGGGAGTTACTGCACGGCTGATGTGTAGATGGGCCAGTGTTAGGAAGTCTGTCAACACTCGCACACCTCCTGCTTCAACCACTTCACGAATGTTGCCTTTCTCCAGGATCAACTGAATCAATAGGGACAGAATCATCATCATCATCATCACAATCTGTCATCATCATGAGTAGTCAGGGCCTAAGTCTAGTTCATTATATATAAGGGTAGATGAAAGCATCTGTTCTCCTCCTCTGGACAGAACTTGTGGAAGGGGAGTCTTTATAACAAGGGTAATCTAATCACTAGATCACCAGGTTAATCAGTAGGTCGTCCTTAAGGATTGTCATGATGATGGATGGATATATAGCAATTAAGTTCCCAGTAAATTACCAAAAGGTTGCCTATTAAGGTTCTTTTGCAATTCTGATTAACCAATTTCCTTTAATTTACAGTACCAGCTGTATGAACAGAGTTATAATACACTGGAACACATCCCTCACATACACAAGCACTTAAGGCTGTGTTAGTACATCTACAAACATGAATTTAAACTCACACCCACAATTGTCAGTTACCAGTATTTACAGAACACTTATAATTGTTAATTGAGATTAATCTGCATCTCACATTACAGAGTGTAGTCAGCTAACTGTCATAAAAATTTGAAACTTGTCCATACCTTTGTGCTCTCAGCTTTAATACCGTCTAGGCCTTAATGTGCTGTACAGGTATATTCTTTCATGGTGTACTACTAACTCAACAGTGGAATGGAATGAAAAATGGAAAAAATATTTATAAAGACCTGTTAAATTTTATTTAAAATTAATAATGAGTTTTTAAAATCTCCAGACAATGCTGGTATTAGATATGATTTCTTTGACAGGTTAGAACTGATATAAAAAATAATAATAACAACTTCATGATATCTAAACAAACTTAACATTTTCTTGGTCTAATGTTTTTGCATAATAATGTTATTTCTGTTAATGCTAGCTAATTTATTCAGCTATCACTGTGCCACACGACACAAACTATTAACACTGGCATCATTCACTCTCTCATATTAAAAGGAACTCTGTTATTCTATTTCAGGCAATGCCAGATGATATAATTCAGTTGAGAGGGAATCACAGAAACCTGAAAGTGTTACAAGCTATAATGCAATACAGCAGGGTTCTTCAAAGTACGGGTCGCGACCCAATACTGGGTCGCAAGCTTTTGCTCAGTGGGTCGCCACATCGTAACTAGATATATAAATAGTAAGTGAAATGCATTAATCTGAAACTGCACGGGAAAGAAAATAATGTATTCCGACACAGTGAGGAAGCAGAAACATTTAAGGAATCAATAATGCTGTGGTAAGCTAGGCTTGGTGTTGATCGCCCTATTTACTATACGTTCCGAACACTTTTGCAGCACATTGAAGAAAACAGCATCAGTGAGGAGAATCTGGAGAAAATTAAATGCGATATACAGCTACACCTTCATTCTTTGTCTGAGAGTTTTGAATAGTACTTTGCTAAAGATAAGTTACAAGATATGACAGAAAAGCACTGGGTGAAAGACCCCTACGCTTATGAAAGACCAGAGGCTGTTGTAGGGCTAAAACTAACACCTGATCAAGAAAATGAGCTTCATCTCACAAGTTATACATCCTCCAAGCCAGACTGGGCCAAGATAACTATACTCCATTTCACCAAGTTTGGCACCATCTGTGATGTCCTCAACACCTGTAGTGTTGATGTAAATTCTCTGCACTATGTGAACCTACACTTATTACTTTGAGAATCAATATAAAAAGGCAATACAAAAAGGTATATCCAGTACTAAGGGCCTTTATCAGTACTACAGGTACTGAGGACATCACTGATGGTGCCAGACTCAGAGAAATGGAGTGTAGTAACAAGCAGGCACACCAGGCACACTGAACAGGTAAAGGCATACTATTTTTCTCTGCTTAGCTGCAATTTACACAGTACTTGCACATATTTTGTAATAATATTTTTAATACATAAAATTTACATTAGCACACTTTCAACATATGCAATTGTTTTGAATCCACATATGTATGTATGTATATATATGGTATGTGTACATGCTTATGCAATGTATGCATGTATGTATGTATATATGTATGTATGTATTAGTAAAAAGTTTTCAAACCAGCGTGAGAGAGGTACAACAGTCGTGCAATAAGATCGTGAAGATAATACATAAAATGAAACTGGGTCGCGATGAAAAAAGTTTGAAGAACACTGCAATACAGAATGCTCTCACTGTGAGAACTGTCTTCCAAACCACTATAACTTTTTCCTGACATAACATGTACATTGGGAGACCCTGGTAATTTAACTTTGCAGTTTGCAGCCTAGTGCTGGAGAGGACTGCCTTCATGTGGTGGCACTGACATAATCAGTTATGCAAACCTCAACTCCCTCCCTAACCTCTAACTGTGAATTGTAGAGTGCCCAAGAAGTGCAAATTCATCCAGCAATCGTTTTGTTTCGTTTCGTTTTTGAAGGCTCCAACATGCTTGCATGCGTCGGCCTTGGTCACCTAATGGCGGCTCTCCATGTTGCTCGATCCCTGGCAGCCTCCCTGTTCAGTCCCTTAACCCTTAAGTCACACTTAATGACCTCGTCCCATGTCTTTCTCGATCTACCCCTCCCCCAGTATTAACGCTTCTCACCCTCTGTACCCAATTATCATCCCCCATCCTCTCCACATGTCCAAACCACCTCAGCCTGCCTCTCCTCATCACAACACCAATACACTCCAGTCCCATCCTACCTCCCAACTCTTCCATCGTTAACCCAGCCCCCCAGGTCTCGCACGAAGGGACGCACTGCACATCCACCTAATCATTGTCAATTCTGTACGTTTAAACCTGTGAATATCCTCTTCCTTTACTGCCCAGGTCTCACTACCATACAGCATCACACTCCTAACACATCCTGCATACAAAGACCCCTTAGCACGTAAGGAGAGTCCTCTCAATGTCAGGAGAGGCAACAGCTCCCTGAACTTCTTCCAACCACTTCTCACCCTAGCAACCGAGCTAACTCCAGCCCCACCTCCGGCACATAACATTTCTCCCAAATAACAAAACTCCTCCACACACTCAAGAGACTCACCTGCAAGTTCAACCCTCTCACGCCTAACAATCTCCACCTGCTCTCCCCGACACGCCACACACATGAAATCAGCATTATCTCGCAGTCTACCTCTAATACCACTACATCTCTTGTGCACCCATTTATCACAAACACTACACATGATGGAATTACTTCCCACACCCTTGTGGCAAACTGCACATGGCCACTCTTCCTCTCCTCTGATTGTACCACCACCAACCCTAGATATCATCACTTTTGTTTTATCTGTATTTACCCTTAAGCCCTTGTACCCATACCACCTCTCCACTTCTTAAATCTCTCCTCCACCTCCTTTTCATTCTCTGCAATCTACACCAAATCATCAGCATACAACATCTCCCATGAGAGTCCATCTCTGAAGTCACGTGAGAGGGCTTCAAGCATAATGATAAACAACAAGGGACTCAAAACTGACCCCTGATGCACACCAACATTCACGGAAAACTCATCACTCAAAACTCCATTCACTCTCACCTGGGTGCGAGCACCCACGTACATGGCCATAACCACCCTAACCAGCCACTCTTCCAACCCTAGCTTTCTCATTGCCCACTTCACCACCTCTCTAGGGACTCTGTCAAAGGCCTTTTCCAAATCAACAAAAACAAAATACAATTCCATTTTCTTTCCAATATATTTTTCCTGAAGCTGTCGAACAATGAATATGGCATCAGTGGTCCCCCTGCCTGGCATAAATCCAAACTGCATCTCATCGATATTCACTCTTTCTCTAATCATACCTTCTAGAACTCTCTCCATTCCTTTCATTATCTGCTAAGAGCTTTATACCTCTGTAATTTCCCCTTTCCAAGGCATCACCCTTCCCTTTGTACACATTTACAATTACACTCATCAGCCAATCATCTGGGACAACACACTCATATATAATCAAATTTATCAGGTCAGTGACTAACCTCACCCCAGTATCTCCTGAGGCCTTCAACATTTCAGCAGTCAACCCAGACACACATGCCGCCTTCCCCACCCGCATCAATGACTGATTTCATACTTCAACAAGCTTGGGGCTACATCAATAATAGCTGCAATGGAACTTCAATGCACAATTTTTGTGTAATCTAATGTGAATTTAATAGCAAAAACTACAGTAAAAAAAAAGATTATTCAGAGGATTTAATGTACACACACTTCATACACAACCAAATCCCACCTTGCTGAGAAACAAAAGGAAGCAATCTCTCTCCACCTTTTCCAAGATGCGAGCAAGCATCATGATGATGTAGCGAAAAATGAGGAAAATATGATGAGAACTTTCTATACATCCACCTGAACGACACTCAGACTCCAGCTTACTGAGAAAGAGCAGGTGGTCTCTTTCCTAATTATAAATTTCAAACAGAACCAAATCCTACCTTATTGAGAAACAGCAGGAGACGGTCTCTTTCCAACTTATCTGAGGTGCGTGCCAGCATGGTGACGATGTAGCGTGTGTCGTTGAACTGGCCAATGTCGGAGTGGTGCAGGCCATACACCAGTGCCATTGCCTGTAGACACAAGCACTTCATGGCCACCTTGGGCGTCAGCAAAAACCGGTGATACAGGTCATTGAAGAACTCGTACCTAAACGAAAACAACAATAGCCAGTACGTTACTACTCATTAAACTGTCATCATCATCATCATCATCTTCTATTTTTCTACCAAAGGATGCAGTATGGTTGATAAAAAAAAAAATCATTACTGTGATCATAATAAAAAAGTCATCTTCATTCTGACCTCTTCTTTAGGACCTGAAGATAGGGTGGGACAGAATCCACAAATGAAGAAAAGAGAAACCACCATCATGACTTTTTAGTTTTTATCACTCCAAATGATGGGGTGAGGTAGGGTCAATAAAATAAGGAAAGAGAAAACCAAAATGAATGAGAACTATCTACAGCATGCCCAGTGAACTGGTCCAGACACCCATTTACTCACCATTCAAAGCCCTGGAACCCTAACTCCACCTCACATACCTAACCATCCAAATACATTTTTTTTTAATTATTACCCTTTCTAGATGCACTTCACATTAACCACCATACTGAGTCATCATCACCATCAATCACTATCATCATTATCAACACAACCTTTTCTCCACCTGAGGATGGGGCAAGTCTGGGTCCAGAAAGCATGGAAGATGGAATCACTAATGTGGGAAAATTAATCAATAGTATGCCCAGTAAAATAAACCACACTCTCATTCACACACCAATCAAGCCACATAATATTATAATACTACTAATATTATATACTAATAATAATAATAATAACTCACGATTTTCTGATAGGTGAATCTTCTTCTGATGTGGTGCTTTCCTGCTCTAGTAGAATCCGAAGATAGTAATCACCAATCTTGATTTCATCTTTAAGTGATGGATAACTGACCTGAGAAACATTATACCATTTAGCTACTCAACGACACAACACAACATACTGAATTACTAAATATTCAAGTTGACTAAAACTAACATTACTTTATTAAAACTCTTCTGTTAGTACAAACTCACACATGGATAACATGCACTGCTATCGAAGTCATTCTGCCTCATGTATGCCACTGTTCATGCAAGAGTGTATATACAAAGCCTAGTAATGCTGGAGCTGGTCAGCCACAGCACAGTAAGAATGATGTTACTGTGCTGGGTGATTCACGGCTCTGAGGCACCAGAATAACATCAATATATCCGTTACTAATGAACAAATTTAAATGAAACTCCATATATATAAATTTCAGTCTATGTCAAACACATACCACATTTGAGAAATCCTGCAACATTTGAAATAAAAGAGGCACCAGTTCATCAACTGCACTGATTCAGTGATCATGCTGTGCTCGACGACAAACCATGTATTTCTTATTCTCCCGATTTAACTTATTGTATTCATTTTCCAGGCACTGAGGTCACTTTAAGGGAAAATTACTTAAATCAAGCCTTGCACATTTGATCGGCTAAATGAAAACATTAAGGAGAATGCAGCATTCCTAATGGATTTGTTGTAATGGAAATTCTCTAGTCTGGAACACCAGGTTCAATTATGTTTCAGCACTGAAGAAGGACTGCTTTCAAAAGCTGACATAACTGGATAAATTGTAATGATATGAAGAAATTAAATATTATACTTCACATCAATTGGTTTATACATACATACATCAACTAATCCAGTGTTGCCTCATTGAGAAGCGTAGAAGCCCGGAGCTAGGCAAGTTGGTCCTGACATTTAAGATGAAAGTGACCAACCTCACTCATCCATGAGTGGCATTATGTGAGCAATAAACCCCAACCACCCCTTATATATAAACCTGCACTGGCTTAATCTTATTGGAGAGCCTTAACTGTCCAATAAACCAGCAGGTGCCATAATTTGGTTATATGGTTACCACCCAGGATAGTAAAATTTGGCCTGTCACTCAGTGCAGAGTCACTCAGAGACAGAAGGAAGAGGAAAGAATGAAGGAATGAAATATAGAAGAGGAAGCATGGAAAGAAGGAAGGAAGAAAAGAAAGGGCAGGCACCCAAAAGCAGCACTGCATCGAGAGAGTAGATAGTAAGCACCTCCACCAACCACTTTATTAACAAAAATAATGAAATTCTCACCATCCACTCACTCGATGCAGTGCTGCTCTGGGTGTCTGCCCTTTCCTCTCTTCCTTCATCCCTCTTCTGTCTTTCTTTTCTTCATTCTTTCCTCATCCTTCTGCCTATGGGTGACTTTACACTTCCTCTTCTGTCTTTCTTGCCCTCACTCTTTCCTCTTTCTTCTGCCTATAGGTGACTCTACACTGAGTGACAAGCCAAATGGTTTCCTGTACACCAAGAAACCATTTACCACACTAGGTGGTAACCATATAACCAAATTATGGCGCCTGGTGGTTTAGTGGGTAATTAAGGCACTCCAATTGGATTGAGCCTACGTAGGTTTATATCCAAGGAATGGTTGGGGTTTACTGCTCACGTAATGTCACTCAGGGATGAGTGGGGCTGGTCACTCTCATCTTAAATGTCAAGACCAACTTTCCTAGCTCCGGGGTCTTACGCTCCTCATGGGGAGGCATGGGATTGGATGATGGATGGATGGATTAAATCATTCTGATACCTTAGACTAGTGAATCATCCTATGCTACAGAGAAACGAACAGCAGAGTACAAAGTTCAGCTATTATTTTACCCCTTCTACTTCCCACATTCCTCTGTTGGCTAATATTTATAAGCTATGAGAAGCCTGGTATGATTCTCTGCCCATAGATGATGTAGCTCTCTGATATGGTACATCAAGGAGGAAAGGGAAAGACATACCCTGAGGGTGAAGTAAAAGCAGAGGAATAGTAGGTGAACATTTTTCCATGACTGTACTACATGTATCTATCAGCCAAATCTATACCGTCCCATCAGATGCACAGACGGAAAGGGCTAGCCTACTTACTCCCAGTATTTAAGGCAGGAGTCACCAGCTGCTTTCCCCTGAGTGGCATTAGGTAATCAATAAATCCTATCTATCCCTCAGCTATGAACCCTTATGGACCACATCCCACTGAAGTGCCACATACCACTAGTCAATCATTTGGTTGTGAATATTACCAAAATAGTAGAGCAAACAGTTTCCTTGGCTTAGAGAAACCATATGGCCATCACTCAGTGTTGAGTCACCTGAAGGAAGTGTTATATAAAGTGGGTGGATGGTGGGTGCCCCCAGTAACCAGACAATATATGACTTAATCCTAATAACAAACCTCAAACTCTTGATGGTTCCATGCAATCACCATTGACCCTCTGACATCTCTGTCTTCATTAAAGGCTCTCATCTCTGCTTCAAGAGCCACTCGCAGTTCTTCTCGAGTCTTTGGAAATAAAAAAATGTAATCAGTGCTTCATGAAGCTCCCTGTAAGCTATGGGACACTGTTCCTTTATATATATACAAATATATATCTAAAACACAGGATTGGATGATGAATGGATCAATGGATATATATGCAGACAATAAGAAATACAGTTCAAATTAATACAAGTGTTTTTTTCAGTAAAGTGAACAGCAGGATCTATGTTTACAAGGATTACTGCATATATTTAACTATAATAATGTAGTAGACCACTTGACACATTTTTTGCACTCACATGGAAATACTGAGTATCTTATCTATAGTCAGTATTTCCACAAGAAGAATAACCTCGCTAATGCACAGCACTATGGATGTTTGATTAATTAAAGTACAGTGTCAAATCAGGGCAGCATTACATCAATGGTCACTGCTGCTTAACAATCATGCATGAAAACAGAAATGTAGTCAGTCCTTACTAAAAGTCTTGGCTGTGTGCAGGCAAAAGGTACTTTTAAATTACAGTACACAACTTTTTAGTCAGACATGATTCTGGTCCATGAATGAAGGGATAAAAACACAACAATCATTCATTTCTGACATCAAAACAATGTGTAATGAGTCACAAGCAACTTTAGGTGAATAAATAGTGTTAATTCATCAGCAAATTCATAATGGAACTGATTGAATTTTAAACAATGAGTAAGTGAACAGAGAAATGCTACATGTATTAAAGAAGTGTGTTCAATCAGACCCATCCATGTGCACCCAGACATCTTCTGCCACTCAAACTTGTGCACATATTCTCTCATGAACAGCCCTAGCTTTTAACAGGGATGGCAGGTATTACAGTTACACTGAAGTGGTGATATGTGAAAAGGTGTGGGACAAAGAACTGGACCTCTAGGAACAAACTAACCAATCTATGCAGTGAGCTGAAAAACTATAAGTAAATAAATAACTGTAAGTCAGATAGAAAGCAAAGGAAGAAGCAGTGGCCCTTAATCCACTTGATCCTATATATTTTTTTTTCCTACCTCAAGATTATTTCATAAAGAATGGGAGAGTATTTATGCAGTGAATGAGAACCTGGAGGCTGTTACAAACTCCTCCACTTCCAAAAGTCTCTCCTAAACTGAATAAAATTGTCTGTAAGGAGCACAAATGATGCCAACATCTTTAATCTGATGATATAGTGTATCTGTATTCCCGCTGTTTATTCTCCAGATATTTTTATTCATTTGAGGACAAACTTCTGAACTGGAGAGGTTAGATTTAGCCTTCATTAACCCCCTCAATAGTACGAATACAGGCCACCCAAAGTTCAATACTGTATAAATCATCTGGTGGTATACTGATTATTTATATCATTCATATCATTTATAATGGCTCCAACATACTTGCACGTGTCACTCTTGGTCACCTAATGATGGCTCTCTTTGCTGCCTCCATAATCAGTCCCTTATCCCTGAGGTCACACTCTATGACCTCATCCAATGTCTGTTTTGGTCTGCCACTTGTAATTCTATCCCTGACATTCACACTTCTCACCTTCTGCACCCAATCATCATTCTCCATCCCCTCACATGCCCAAACCATCTAACTCTACCCCTCCCCATCACAACAACAATACACTGATGTCCCATCTTTCCTCTCAACACTTCAATTGCAATCCTAGCCCTGATTGAAGAGTTACCAAAACAAAAAATGGAATCACAGCACTGAAGGAGTTAACTCAGAACACCAACACAGGGGTAGGATTAATGCAGTTCATCCCCGTTTTGCAACCTTACAACGAGGCTTGTAACACACTCTGACTCCACTGATTTGTTCTTAGTAATAATCTGGTGTTAGCTAGAATCAAACACTAGTTATTTTGACACTGAGATGATAAATCTGTAACAGTATTATCACTCTCTGGCTTCTGTGACTAACTCTCTGTTGCATAAAATCATCTCAAATTAGTACAGATGGGACACTGGAGATGCCATCATTAAGGAGTTAAATTTAGCTTATATGATTATTTATTATATGCATTTTCATCCACACCCCCACAATAATGTACACACAGATCCAACTACAGATGATGATGTGGTAACTTGTAGTTTACATGAACTGTGACCCTGGTGGACTACAGGCTTAAACTGCCCTGCTCCTACAGTCCACTGTCCTCCTTTCAGGGACTAGGGAAATAGTTCAGAGACAACTGTACGAGTACAACAGGGCAGTTTAGTTGCCCAGTTATACTGGTGGTGTCACCACGTCTCTCTCTCTCTCCAACACCAAAATATCAGTAATCACAAAAAAAAAAAAAAAAAATGGACACAAGACTATACCTTGTAGTTCCACAGAAGATTTGGAAGAGAGTGATCCTGATTAAACTTGTAGTAAAAGAGTGGCCAGTTGGCTGTGGCTTTGAGCTTCTCTCTTCTCTTACGCAGGACTAGTGGACGTTCTCGAAATTTCTCTTCAGCAGTCTTCTCTCTCTTCATTCTTGATCTCCAATGTTGTAATGCAAACTATAAAATTAAACAAATACAGTATCAATTTCCAATGACTGTTTTCAGAAAATAGTTGTCTTTGTAAATTTCTTTTATTATTACACTAGTGCCATTTG
>JAGKTI010001960.1:57859-73742 GCA_018397915.1 Birgus latro | reverse complement strand
AGTAAGAGAGAGTAAGAAGAGAGTGGATGAGGAATTTGGAAGGAATTTGAGTGTAAAGTGGAGGGAATGTAAGAAAATGTTGTGGAAAGAGGTAAAGAGAGTTAGTCAGGGTGCCAACGAAGTCAGTTGGGGAGTGAGAGATAAAAATGATAGATTACTAGTGGAGAAGGGAGAAAAACTGAACTGATGGAGAGAACACTTTAAGGAATTGTTGAACATAGAGAATGAAAGTAATGCAAGTATAAGTGCTGGGGAATGGCTGGGAGAAGGAGGGTTGTGAGAAGAGAGGAAGAAATCAGCAGGATGGAAGTGGTGGAAACAATGAAGAAAATTAAAATGGGGAAAGCCCCAGGAATTGATGGAGTGTGTGGTGAAATGCTGAAACATGGAGGAGAGATAGTAATAGAATGGATGTGGAAGGTGTGCAGATTGGCCTGGGAGGAAGGTAGAGTCCCTGAGGATTGGAAGTCAGGTATAATTATTCCCCTGTACAAAGGAGAAGGGGAAAAAGTGTGTGGTAATCATAGGGGCATTTGCCTTCTTAGTATAATAGAAATAGTATATGGTACGATACTTACTGACAGAGTTAGTGAAATAACAGGGGAATTAGTTGGAGAAGAACAGGGAGGTTTTAGGAAGGGAAGAGGTTATGTAGACCAGACATTCATTCTTAGATCTTTAGTGGAAAAGTTTCTAGAGAAGGAAAAGAAGTTGTAGATTTGGAGAAAGCATATGATAGGGTGGATAGACAAGGATTGTGGAAAGTATTAAGAATATATGAAGTAGATGGGAAGTTGTTGAAGGTTGTGAAGAGTATGTATGAGGATGCTAAGGCTACAGTGGGTGTGGATGGCGAACTGATTGAATGTTTCCATTTGAAGGTTGGATTGAAACAAGGATGTGTCATGTCTCAATGGTTATTCAATCTGTATGTGGATAGGGTTATAAAAGAGATACAAAGTTGGTCAGTGGTTGTTGGAGCAGCCCTAGTGAGAGAGGGCAGTGTTTGGAAACTCCCTGTACTTCAGATGATACTGTGTTGTTGAGTGAAGATGAAGGGGAGCTGCAGGGTTTGGTAGATGAGTTTGGGAGAGTGTGTAAGAAACGGAGAAGTGGTCAGTGAATGTACAGTGAGATTGACTGGGGAGGATATGGAGAATGTGAGTGCATTTAAGTACTAGGGTAGTGTGATGAGTAAGGATGGAAGTCTGGAGGGTGAAGTGCTTGAAAGGGTGCAGCAGGGAAGAAGGGTTGCTGGTTCCTTGAAAGCAGTGATAAGGAACGGGGAAGTGAGCATGGAAGTGAAAAAGCTGCTACTTGACAGTATTGTGATAACAACTCTAATATATGGAAATGAACCTTGGACCCTGTTGGAGGGGCAGAAGTCAAGAGTGAGAGCAGTAGAAATGAGTTATTTGAGAGGAGCATGTAGAGTCACATGGAGAGAAAGACTAACAAACGAGGAAGTGTAGGGACTTTGTGGTGTGGATGTGATAGGAGGCGTTAGGAGAAACACATTAAGGTGGTTTGGCCATGTGGAGAGGATGGAGAATGAGAGACTGATGAGGAGAGTGTATGTGAGTGAGGTGGAGGGGGGGGTAGAGGGAGGGGGAGGCCGAGGATGAGATGGAGGGATGTAGTTGAGAGGTATATGAGAGAGGGGGTGTGTCAGCTGGGAGCAGGGCAGTGAAATGACGAGGGGCAGAGCGACATGGAGGCGATTTGTTTGTGGCCACCCCGTATGGGATTAAGGCGTCTGGCATTAGATAGATAGATTATTATTATTACTATTATTTTTGTTATTACAGTACAGTATTACTATTATTTTTTCTGAATCTTAGAATGAACTTTTCACACAAAGTCTTCCTAAGCATTAGAAATTATTATTAGTTACCTACTGGTGAAATCCGGGGGACTGTAGATTTGCACGGTTCCGTGAGTACATCAGTGTGTTAGTCCGTCTGCAATTTCGTGTCTGCTCTGTAACTTCCACATGCATGGACAGATTTTGATGTAACTTCACACAATTGTTCCTCATACCATGAGGGTGTGTCGCGCACAAAAACCAGCCATCTACTCTCAAGGTCAAGGTCACACTCTGGGTTCAAGCAAGGTCATCTGCAGTTTTTTGTCTGCTCTGTAACTTCCACACGCATGGACAGATTTTGATATAACCTCACATAATTGCTCCCTATACCATGAGGGTGTGTTGCACACAACAACCAGCCATCTATTCCCAAGGTCAAGGTCACATTTAGGGCTCAGATATGGTCAGACACCATCATACTTAACAGCCATACCTACATTTGTGTCTGCTCTGTAACTTCCATATGCATTGACAGATTTTGATATAATTTTACACAATTGTTCCCCATATTATGATGGTGTGTCATGCTGAACTACCAGCCATCTTTCCCAAGGTCAATTACATACCGGTATGTATGGTTATCATCCAGTAGGGGACTTTGTTTTGTATGGCAATACTGAATACATTTGTTCAGCTTAGGAAGGCCCAGTGAGTCATTGGTTAATGATGTTTTTTTTATAGAATGCAAAAATTAGCAGTATCTGCCTCTTTTCTCAGTTGTTAGCAATACTGTACCTACATTAGAAAATCTTTTCTCTCAACTGAAGACTTGGTGACTGTCTCACTCATTTCCTGGTAAGAGAAGAGCCTTCCTCTTCACTCGCTAGCTCACTATCAGCACTAGGCACTGCTAAGTCATCACTACCACTCATTATGATGAATAAATGTGCTGGTCATAGAAATAACTGCAGAATTAGAAAACAGTGACAGGATAATTCTCACAGCATGAGGTAGACTGCCACACTGAGCCAGGGGCACAAAAGTTAACAAAACAGGCAAGCAGGGAATGGTAAAAGCACACTGAGTTGGTTGAAACCCAGAACTCTTGCTGTGATTTGCCAGGGCTGCCTAGGCTCTATACTAGCTATGCTCCCATTGTCTCATTTGGCAATAACATGGCCGTCGAGTGAGTCAGTGAGAGTGCGTAAATACAGCTTGCTGGAAAAGTGCCCTTCTGATTCCACAACTAGTCCTGCCACATCACAGTGCTGTGCTTATGGTTGCAAATTACTGTGCTTTCATAGAATTTTCTACTATACTTGGGGGACCAGATTGCCTCTCAAATACACCCTCCCTGGACAGAGGGGAGGTGTATAAAGACAGTGCTATGTTTTACTCCATTTTGGGTGAGATGGTGTTTATGACCATTTCATTCTGGACACCTCATTTGTTTTTTAACTACCATGTATATTTTTCAGACTGTAGAAGAGCACCAGTCCCTGTCATTTGCACAGATAGTAAAGCAGTGGAAGAGAACTAGTGTTGGGCGGGATGGCTCTGTCACCAGAACCATTATTCTGAGATTTTATCCAAAAAAATCTTCAGGTGTGTTAGTCATATTTGCATCCAGTACATGAATTATATGTAAATTTTACCATTTACACTAGCTTGCAGTTGTTGATGACCGGAGTGGCAGTGTACGAGTAGGTTGATTGAGAGGAATGAGTTAAGAAGATTAATCTGACTGAAATGAGATGTCTGAATATTTTAAAGTAATTGTTAGAAATGTGAGGATGTCTTTCTGTCTAGAATATTTGGGCAATATCATATAATCTGCATCATTGTGGTTGTGATGGAAAGAAGTCTGTTGATAATAGGTTTGATGAGAGTGTGCGTAGATGATATGATTAAGTAAAGAGAACGGATGTACAGTAGATTGGTTAGTGAATAGGATGTATATCAGTATGAAGTGAGAGGAAGCATGGTAAACCATGAAGAAAGTGGATGATCCAGGGCTCTTGTTTGGCGAGCCACAGCTTTCAAATGCGAGTATTTTTTCCCTTCGGCGAACAAATTTTATATGCAAGTCGCCTTTTGGCGAGGAGAAAATATATCCACTTCAAAACCCAGTAAACTACAAAATATGTAAATCACACTTAAATGAACAAAAAAGCATGTTGTGATTGATTATAAAGTCTCTCCTTGTCGCCATTGTGAATGTTTAAAAATAGACTGACGAACGTTGCCGAGCGTACCCGAACAAAAGCCCGAAGTTCCCGAAATGGTTTGTTTACAAACAGAAGCATGTGCTCACTCGAGAAAGAAAGTTTGCTTAAGTTTTTATTTTTTTTTTGTGAATTTTCCTGTCGATATGATATGTCACAACCATGCATAGTTTCATACAGTCATCAGCAGTCACACAAAGTGGTAATACAATTATATTTGACTGCCTAATGTTGATCGTTTCTGATTTTGTAAATACAGTAATGTAAATGGTGTCAGTCGTGGCAATGGTGAGAGTTTACATAACATGTGAACAAACTGATTCCAGGCTCCTGTTGGTGTTGTGATGTTCCAGAAGACATCTTCTCAAATTCCTTAATTCCACCTGACTGGAGAAGGAATGGATACTCTGCATAACATTCCAGAGCTGATGGGGACTGCCTAATGAATTCCATCTCGATGTTCTTATGTGCAAATGAATTATTAGCGGATACATTCAGCTCTAATCATTACGATGTGCAAATAAATAAATATATTTATTGCTCGTAAGATATTTTGGTTCGTAGTCAGTTTGGCCACTTAAAATTTATTTTGCTTGTAAATCTGAAACCTTAGGAGCCAGATGGCACACAACCATTAGCAATTAGCAAGAGCCCTGTGATTACAGTAAATTAGTACATAAGAAAGCAAGGTGTAGAAATCAGTGAGGCTAGGGAATTGGCAAGGGATGAAGTTGGCTAGATGATTCATGTACAAAGGAGCAGATGATGAAGGTTTAACCACCCCTCTTTTTTCGTCTTGATATTTGACAGATTGGCTCAGTTTTGCAAGTAATGTGAAATGTATGTATAAAGAAAAATACCTGAAAACTGTTGATGGATAGCTCTGTGCAGTAGAGTGATCATTCTGAAGCTTGAATGATGTATAAATAAATGTCTGTCACACTGGGCATATTGTTGATAGATCTTCCTCTTCATGATCCTCCTGCCCCCCCACCCCCCTTTTTTTTCCTGTTTCTCTCTCTCCCAGCCTCAGTTTTTCCTTTGGTGAGAGAAAAAAGTCAGGCTAATGTAAACAATCATGATCATTTTTGCTGTACTCTGTGCAATAAAGTGAAATTAGCCAATGTGCTAGATTGGCAAACAGAAGAGTCTTAAATATATGCTGGATCGAAAATACTTTTCATCAGTTTACTCTTGCATGCATTACTTACTTTAGATGTGCATTGCAACATATTGTGAGGCTGATTTTTTTATAAGTTTTTTTTTTTCACTCCCATCTTAAATGTCAGGACCAACTTGCCTAGCCCCGGGTTCCTATGCTCCTCATGGGGCAACTTAGGATTGGATGATGGATGGATGGATTTTTTCTAATATTTGATTATTTGTCTTGTTTTAACAGATGGCCAAGCAAAGAGAGTAAATGACATGCATGAAAACAGAGATGATCCACTAAGGTGTCCTGTCAAACTGTATGAATTTTATCTTTCAAAATGGTAAGTGAGTTTTTTATTTATTTATTTATTTATTTTTTTGTTATGAGAAGCAGTCAACTGATGCTTTTAGATTTATTGTGTTTTGATTTAGGAATGTGAACTTGAATGAACCTATTCTGTAGTTTTCTGGTTTGAGTGCAATATGTAATTGTTTGCATCCTGCAGTCCTGAGAGTGTGCGGTCCCAGCGCTCTATGTACTATGTGTATCCAGAACGCTCATGTGTGCCAGATTCCCCCACTTGGTTCTCCACTCAAACAGTTCAGGCAACCAGCTTGTCCAAGATGCTGCATCGGGCGCTGATGGTGCGAGAAGTGCAGGAAGCCCTTGGGGAGTGATGTAAGGATGAAGAATATGATACTTTGTAACCTAGAGCTCTAGGGGATAAAGAATCCTACCATATTTTTGTGACTAGAAGAGAGGTCTTGCACCCTTATCTTGTTTCATTGAATAATATTGCCATAGCCTTTGGTATTGAAAACAAATGAGATTCTTCAAGTCATTCATCTTCAGTATGTACAGTTTTCACTAGAGATTTAACTTATTGTTAAATTTATTATATTTATTTTTCATGTGCAGGATTAAGAGATGAGAATTGAATTACCATATCTCAATTCATCTTTTGTTTAAGAGTTTTAAATCAAAGTTCATTATAAAACAATGACCAGTAATGTTTGAAATGCAAAATGGCTCCAAGTTCCAATTTTAATTATAATTTCACTAGTAAAGGACAATATTAGGCACTTTTCTGTTTGTTTACTTATTCAGACTGTCTGTATCTCTGGTTTAGAGAAAAATTAGAAATATTATAAAATAATTGATGATAGTGATCTTTGCCCTGCCACCTAATGCAATTGTAGCTGTATATTGATTTTTTCATTTTTTAATGAAGGAAATCTACGTAAAAGGAATTCATTTCATTCATTCATTCATTATCCAATCCTATGTTGCCCTGCACAGGAGCGTAGGAGCCTGGGGCTAGACGAGCATTCCAGTTTAATTATTGTATGGGATGGAAGCAGAAACATATATGTAAATTCAAGTTTCAAGTTATTTGTTTTATTATATTATTGTACAATGTGAATAAATGTGAATGTTGTATCATGTTGAGTAGGTTTTCGATGCCCTTTTAGTTTAAGAATTAACTCATACTGCATCAGCGTTCTGGTTGAAATGAGTCAGTGATTAACACTCATGGGGTCTTTATGTGCATATCTGGGTATGAAGAAATTTAGCGCTGTGAGCACTTCAAATGCATATACAGTATACAAATAAACTTTTTTGACAAAAAAAGAATTTTTGGAAAGTGCATATGGTTTGCTAGGTGCACTTTGTGAGTAGCTCATACATCTTGCAACATCTGAGAATGAGCTGCCCACCCACTATTGGCACATGGTAGATTCTTCCTCCTCTTGAAAATCTTTTAGAAAATGATATGACTGGGAATTTTTCTGACATTACCTGGGCATGTTGAGAGGATGGGGGATGACAGTTGGGTGCAGAAAGTGAGAAGTGTTAATGCTGAGGATAGAATTGCAAGAGGCAGACCGAAAAAGATCTGGGACGAGATAATTGTGTGTGACCTCGGTTAAAGGACTGAAAAGGGAAGCTGCCGGAGATTGTGCAATGTGGAGAGCTGCCATTAGGTTACCAAGGCTGATGCATGCAATATGTTGGAGTCTTTATAAGTGAAGTGAATGAAACGATTACTTATTTATATAAAGCAGATTTATATATTTTTGTTTACTATTCGCTGATCAGTGCTAATTATAGACCTACACAGTTCATAGATGGGCACTCATGCCATTCAGTTATGTGGTGGCCACACCAGGTAATAACTTCAGGACGTGAATAGGTTCTGAAATCCTTGTTTTATTACACCTCTTGTGTTACTATTTACTTCTAAACATCTACGAATTACATTATCATCATCATCAACATCCGGATCTCCTTTCCCATCCTAGGGCAGGGAGAGGAGTAGCAGCGTCCAGACAGCCAAAGTTTGCCCAGTTCACTGGGCCACGCTTCTATTCACTCATCATTGAAGCCATCGAAATCCTGGCTCCATCAGATAGGCCAAAAAATTTCACCAGATTCTGTAGCTTCACATATATCTATCTGATAGAGCCAATCTGAACACTGTCACATTAAAAAAGGGTACCTAATCCCTGGTTATGCACTTCCCCACACAAAATTCATCCAGCCAGCTCGATCTCTTGTCAGTCTCTTAGCCTCACCAACTTCCATATCTCTCTTCCTCACACATTCACCCACCATATCCCTCCACCTTCTTCTTTTTGGCCTACCTCGCCTCCTCCCTCCTTCAAATTGGGTCAGTTATACCATTTTCACCATTCTGTTGTCATTCAATCTCTCCACATGACCAAACCATCTCAGTACACTTTCTTTGATTCTGGTGTCCACAGGCTTCCTTACTCCTTATCTTTCACGAATCACATTATTGCTTATCCTATCCACTCTCTCCACTGCCATTACTCTTGACTTTTCATTTTCATGCCACACCATGGTCTCACATCCGTATGTTGAAGTTGGCACTAACACTCCTTCTTGTAAACCTCGTGCAGCTGCAACACTCAAGCCTCCGTTTCTTATCAAAGGGTGCACAAGCTACTCTACTTTCTTTCCTTGTGTCACTCTAATTTCCACTTCTTTTGCATATTTTTCTCTTTTCTATCACTGTATACCCAGGTAATTGAACTCACTCACTCATTCCAGTCTCTCCATTCACTGTAACATCACACTGGGAGTCACCTTCTCTCACAATAACTATCACTTTACTACTCTTTTTTGCATTTACTCTCAGGGCACGACACTCACAGATATCTACAAAACTCTGTACTAGTCTACTATGCTCTTGTCCAATATTTGCAAGTAGCACTACATCATCAGCATGGGTATTCCATCCATCGCCATTCATTACCAACGCCATCCCTCTCTCCATTACTCATGTTTTTACATCTCTCATCACCCATCCATCTATCCATCCATCATCCAATCCTATGTTGCCTCACAGAGGAGCGTAGGAGCCTGGGGCTAGGCAAGTTGGTCCTGACATTTACGATGAGAGTGACCAGCCTCACTCATCCCTGAGTGGCATTACGTGAGCATTAAACCCCAACCATCCCTTGGATATAAACCTTCACCAGCTCAATCCAACTGGAGCGCTGTAATTACCCACTAAACCGCCAGGTGCCATAATTTGGTTATATGGTTACCACCCAGGAAACCATCTGGCTTGTCACTCAGTGTAGAGCCACCCACAGGCAGAAGGATGAGGAAAGAATGAAGGAAAGAAAGACCTAAGAGGGAGTGTAAAGTCACCTGTAGGCAGAAGGACAAGGAAAGAATGAAGGAAAGAAAGACAGAAGAGGATTGAAGGATGGAGGAGAGGAAAGTGCAGACACCTGAGAGCATCACTACATCGAGTGATGATGGTGAGCGCCCCCACCTACCACAAACCATCCATATATATATATATTGAACAACCATGGGGACATCACACAACCATGTTGTATGCCCACACTGATCGTGAACCATTCACTTAGATGCCCATTTACCCTTACATATGCCCCACTACCATCATAAAAACTATTGACAGTACCTAGCAGCTTAGCATTTCACCGTACATGCACGAAACCATCCACAATCCTTCTCTATCTACATTGTCAATACTTTTTCCAGGTCCATAAATACCATCAACACCTTATAGTCCTCCTCACAAGCCTTCTCCACTATCTGTCTCACTGAAAATATTTGATCCACACATCCTCTGTCACTCTTACAGCCACCCTGTTTTCATTCACTAGGACTTCTGATATCTCTCTTACTTTCTCTATAATAATTCTTCCATATACCATCCTTGCAACTCAATAGACTTATGCCATGATAATTCTTGCACTCACTTAGCTCACCTTTATATTTGTACTGAGGTACAGTCACTGCCTTTTTCCACTCTACTGGCACAGTTTCACTTGCCCATGCCTTCTTACATATCTCCAATAAGCATTTTATTCCACTCTCACCACTACACCTAATCACCTCTGCATACACCTCACGAACCCCAGCTGCTTTCTTATGTTTCAGCCGCTTCACAGCTTTCTGCGTCTCTGCAAGTACTGTATCAAGTTTCCTGGCACTGCATTCCTTCCATGTACACTCCCAAAACCAATGATGTTAACAGTCATGTTGCTGTCTCCATTCCCATCCATCAGCCTTTCAAAGTGTTCTTTCTATCTGGTCCTTACTTCATTCCCATGGGTATCTAATCTACCACTTACATCCTTCACACTTTTACATTTCTTTTCACTGTCACTTCCACATTTCCACAACTCTTTCCAGAATAACTTCCTGTTTTCAGAGTACAGTAATTTGCATTCATTTTTCCTTCAAGATCATCATTTACCTCCTCCTTTTTCCTCTTCAGTCTTTACATGCTTCTTGCTCTCAATATATTCACTTCGTGTTTCAACTGAACCCATCCTGTATCCACTCTAGCTACTTCTTCCTCTTTTCCTCCACTGCTTTCTTAACCTCTTCATCCCACCATACCATACCTTTCTTCTTTGTTATTACTCTTACCACTCCACACACTGCTTTAGCATTCCTAACTAAGCAGTCCTTGTATGCATTCCACATGTTGTCCAGATCCATCTCATTCCAATTCACTGATTCTAACTCCTCCCCTACTGTGGCCATTTATTCATCTGTCATTTCTTTGATTCTCACCTTCTCGACTTTCGGTCTTTTTCCCTGACTGCTTCCCTCTCTCTTGGTCTGCCTCATCCCTTTCATCTTGAACTTGCATACCACAATAATATGACAAACCTCCACATCATCCTCTCACTACCCTTGTATCAGCATTGCTTCCCAGCACTGAATTCTTTATGAGCATGTAATCAATCACACTCCATTCGACACAATCTCCATTCCTTCTATATCATGTGTAATTATGAGCATCTTTGTGTTTGAAATAAGAATTACAAATGCATAACCTTCTTTCCTGACATGTCCTTCAGTCACTCCCCATGTTCATTATCTCCTGATACTCCATTATTACCCATTATTTCATTCACAGGACCAATGCATACTCTCCCATTCATGTCGCCCATTACAAACACTTTATGACTCCTGGGTTTTTCTTCTACAGATTCATCCAGCTCATCCCAAAACCTGTCTTTCTCTGTCTCACTCCTGTCATCACATGGTGCATACACTACAATCACTGCCACTTTCATCTCAAACTTGAACTTGACATACATACATCTCAAGCTGACAAATTTGTAGTTTTTCATTCCATTCTTCCACACTTCATTTATCAACAAAGCAATTCCTTCTTTGCATCTTCCTCACCCTTTCATGCCTGACCTCACTTATATTACAGTCTCCCATTCCTGCACTTCATACCCTTTCATCTGTGTTTCACATAGTGCCATCATGGCAATACTTGCACTCTTGAACACATTCATTACTTCCACCCTCTTGCTGTCCTTATTCACACTTCTCACATTCCACATGGCCATGCAAATGTGCCCTTTGGTTGGGGCCCTGGGCAGGTATTGGGTCCTCCGAGGCTCTCTGAAATGTCAGCCATGATTTAGTGCTTTTAAACGGGAATCTGGGGGACACTTAATCTGGCCAAAAAACCCAGTTGAATGGTTACCACCCAGTGTAGTAAATGGTTTGCTGGGAACAGGAAACCATTTGGCTTGTCACTCAGAGTAGAGACCATAAGACATGAGTGAGTGGTTGATGGGTGCCCTCACCTACAACAAATTACAGTGTAACTAATTATATATTTATGGTGCAGACAGTAACAGCAATATAATGTCTTTTCTAAAAAAAATTTAATGAATAAAAATATTTTTTGTCTTCCATGTACAATTTAGTATAGAAGTATTTTATCATAATTAGTTACTTATAACTACTGTATCTGTAGACAGTTTAGTGATAAATTGAAAAATACCAGTCCCATCTTTCTACCGCAGACAAAACCTACACTAAGACCATAAATACGAAAGTATCTTATGCACATGAGCAGTGGCTGCTTGGTGGGACTTCAGGTAGGACAACTTATGAATGTGAGTAACTACTGAAGTACAGTACAATGATCCGTTTTTATTGCACACTTTGTTGTAACAATTTTCACTATCACTGCTAGATAAAAATCTGCTCCCCTATTGTTATTGTGCATTTTTTGGCTAAAAAACTTCGTTATTGTGCACCTGAGCTGGTTTCGTCTGTTGACAGTGATGGTGCAAAAATCAGTGGTTTCTGATGGCACTGAATGATTCAGATATGAAGCTGTACACAAGGAGTTAATCCCAGGTGGTGGAGACCACTAACTCTTCACCCTTACCTCAGGCCCATGTCTGTCTCTGTATGGTACATGTTTCTGCAGTATTATGCCCTTTTCATCATTGTCTATTAACCTAACCATGTCTATGTGTGTTTCTGATACTTACCATAATAATATGTATGTATGTATTTAGTGGGTTAAAATTATTGTAAAAGGGAAAATTTGGGTATACAAGTGAGATGCCTAATAACAGTTAGGATAAATCCCGTAGGTTCTGTGCTTTAGTTATTGTGCAGTTTCAGTATCACGCACTAGGTGCAGTACCAGTTATACATGACAATCAAGGGATCATTGTACCCAGTTTTTTCAGAACTGTTCTTCTGTGTTTATTTACAGATTACAGTGGAAGAAATTTAATTTATGTAGTGCAAACAGTAATGATAGTGTAGTGCCATTTATATATATATATATTTTTTTTTTATGAATAACTTTTTTTTTCTTCCACTTACAGTTTAGTACAGAATTAAATATTTGATGATTACTTACTTATAACCATTTTTCAACAGTTGTTTACAAATCACTGTTACCACCCCATCTGTCTACCTCAAACAAAACACTTTCTACAGCTAAAAATGTGAAAGTATCTTGTACATGCAGGTTGTGACTGAGCAATGGGTCAGGAGGCTGGACTTTGAGCAATTGGTGAGCATGTGGAGCTTCAGACCTGAGAGTGTTAAGCATCTTGAAGGAATGTCTTCATGAGGCAGCACTAATACAACAGGATGACTCTGCTGCTCATTTATACAAACTTCACTCAGCTTCCTCCCTGTCTCCAGAAAGATGATGGTGGACTGTAGGAGAATAGCAACTTCAGACCACAGTCCTCGTTCAGAGGAACTTGTGACAATAGTAATAACATCTCTGGATGAGAGAGTAACATGTCTGGGAATTTCCTTTCTAGAAAGACACCAGATGCAGCTGAAACATGAGGAAACTGAAACTGAAAAGCATATAATCATCATAATCTACTCCTTCCCCTCAAAAGGAAACTGTATACTGTACAGTCGTGACAGCATGGCTGACACCCAAGGTGCTTTTTCTTCATTTTGTTGCATGTGCATCATATATATCAATGTTTTTACCCATTAAGGAGTTTTCCAAAGTTTGCCATTGTCTAATTGCCATTGAGTTAGGTTATAATTACCCCTCTAATAAGCAGCAAATATTTTTTCTAGCACTTTTATTAACAAAATTATGACTTTTCCTGTTATAATACCTATATTGGTTAAAATGTTTTTGTGCGAATACACTTTGCTTTCAGCTTTATGGAGTGTCCTTTGAAGTATTCATTATTGATTGGTAAAGTGTTTTAATAGCAAATTTTCTAGTGATGGTGCATGAAAATCTCTGTTGCTGAGTGTGAATTTGTTTTTGTAAATGGCACACTGCACTTCGTATAACTTTGTTTGTATCGTTTATAAAGGCTCCAACATACTTGCATGTGTCAGCTTTGGTCACCTAATGGTGGCTGTTCATGATGCTTGATCTCGTGCAGCCTCCCTGTTCAGCCCCTTATCCCTGATGTCACACTGGTTTCTTCTGGTTTGCCTTGCGACCCTACCCTTGACATTCACACTTCTCACTTTCCACTTCCAGTTGTCATCCTCCATCTTCTCCACATGCTGAGAAAATCTCAGTCTACCCCTCCTCATCATGACACCAATGTACTCCAGTCCCATCCTTTCTTGCAACTCTTCAGTCAAAATCCTAGCACCCCCCCCCCCTCCTGCAGGTCTCTCATTCAAGAACACGCTACATCATCATCATCATCATCATCATCATCATCATCATCATCATCATCATCATCATCATCATCTGATCCAGTGTTGCCCTGTGAGGAGAGTAGGAGCCCAGGGCTAGGCAAGTTGGTCCTGACATGTAAGATGAGAGTGACCAGCCTCACTTATCCCTGAATAGCATTACATTAGCAATAAACCCCACCCACTGCATGGATATAAACCTTCACTGGCTCAATCTGACTGGAGTGCTGTAATTACCCATTAAACCACCAGGCACCACAATTCGGTTATATGATTACCACCCAGCATAGTAACTGGTTTCCTGGTGTACAGGAAACCATTTGGCTTGTCACTCAGTGTAGTCACCCATAGGCAGAAGGAAGAGGAAAGAATGAAGGAAAGAAACACAGAAGAGGGAGTGTAAAGTCACCTGTAGGCAGAAGGAGGAGGAATGAATGAAGGAAAGAAAGACAGACGAGGAAGAAAGGAAGGAAGAGAGGAAAGGGCAGACACCCAAAGCAACACTACATTGAGTGAGTGCATGGTAAGATTCCCCACAAGTGTACGGTACACATCCATCTAATCATTGTCATTTCTGTATGTATGAATCTACAAATATCCTCTTCCTTTACTGCCCAGGTCTCACTACCATACAGCATTACACTCCTAACACATGCCACACAGAAAGATCCCTTAGCAATTACAGTATCATAATAAATTGTGAGACAAAATCAGGGACCACTTTGCCTCTTATGTCACCCACACTTCACTTCTTCAGAGCAGTTATTAATACTTTGTTTAACTTGATAGTATATTCAAACCCAACTTCAGACCTTATTTAAACTAAACAAAAACTCAATGTTATGAAATTCTCCACATAAATTAGTACTGCCCATAGTGCCACAAAAGTAGCAGTATATACTTGTCAGATTTATGAAAAGTCTTGTGTGTTTGCTATAACTAATGATGGAGGAATACTTCTTAAGTTTGTACGAAAATATATTACTGGTGAAATACATTTACATTTCTCTGTTGAAATCATGAAAGAATTAATCTTTGAAGGCAATAATTAAGAATATTGCACCTTCAGCATTCAGGAAGTTTTAAGGAAATAGCCACAAATGTTAACAGTTGCTCCAGAGGAAATAATTAGTGCTCATTAGAAAGGTAATTAAAATTCCACTTAACAGAGAGGGACATTGGGTAGAAACAGTAGTTTGGGCAGAAACAGTAGTAAATGCTACTCAGATGAAACAAAGCTAAAAGACAAAAAATGAGAAAAAAAAAAGAACCATCATTACTAACCTTTTTTATGGCAACTGTTCTGGTATATATTTACCAGTATTTATTTATTGTTTCTGGCTGTGGTCAAAAACTCATCAGTCAGTTTTCTAAGGCCTAACATTCCTCCTACTTGCAGCAAGTGGTGCTACACATTTTCACATTTTACAACTTGGGTAATACCATAATGACCATACTAAAAACATGCTAAGACTGCTGCATTAAAAACTGATATGGTGGTAGCAGTGAGGGCATTCTCATGACAAACAGTTAGTCTCGTGGAAGACCAGCTAAATAAAATTCAAATCCCATACTGTGTTCTGCCCCAGCTAGGGATCAGTCTTCTTCCTTTCCATTCAACAATAAACAACTTAGCAAAAAACCACCACCTCCAGAGTAGAACTCAACAGAGTGAACAATTAATGGGCTACACATCCATTCACTGATTGTTCAAGACTGAAATTATTGGTTGTAGATTAACCCGCCCAGTCCTGACCTTCTTTTGGTGAGAAACATCGAAAATTCATAGAGAAATCGTGATCCTTAGGTTAGAAATGTTGATACAGGTGTCACTCAACCTTACGTTTTCCTTCTTTTTCAGGGTACCTGGCTAAAGAAAAGGAACTATGGAGGGGTAACTAATTCAAGCCACTTTAAATTACGTATTTATTTCATTTATTTGGTACGAATTTATGTGTAGTACAAGTCTATATTGGTTTTCACACAATAATATAGGCATTTATAAGCATTGTTCACTCACCCCAAACCCCAGTATATGGCACCTTCCTTTACGACATTACCACCTCATCACTTCTGTTTGTTTCTACGTCTAGCTTCTTTGTTTCTTCGTCCTCCATCTCAGGAATCACTTTCACCATGAATTTCGTCATTGGAGAGACCGTGGGGCAACATACCTTTACTGGCCAGGTTACAGCTAACAGGTGAATTGCCCAGTGTGGGGGG
>JAGKTI010001959.1:27755-70255 GCA_018397915.1 Birgus latro | reverse complement strand
GCATCTAGGAAGACATTACCCATTCATCACAATTATTTTATCTCATATCAGTTGCAAGTAATTTTAAAAAATATCTAAAACTACAAAGAAAACCACAAATGATGGATGTCTATGACTGTGAAATTGCAAGTAACATAGTCAAATAAAGAGCAATGCTTTGAAACATTATAAATTTGTTACATTTCTGAAAAGTGGAATGCATATTTCAACAATGTCTATCCAGCCAAATTAGAGTACACATGTTCCTGAAAAAAAATCACAGTATAAACAATTGTATTAAGATACTGTAGTCATCAGTTTCATATTAAAAAAAAAAAAAAGGGGGGGGGAATCAAACATGTAAAAGTGGAAAAAAAAATAATTTGCATATGTACCTGTGTAACTTATTACCAACAGTAGAGCATTACAAGTTCATACAATTGGCTTTTAGTGGAACAGGTAACTGCTTATTCCAAACTTCACCAAACTCACTGACAATTACCTGCATACAGAAAATATAATAGGTTCATAATTATCTATGATTGTTAAAATGAAGTGTTTTTTCTGCACATTAAAGCTACATCTCTGAGGTACAGAAAGAATAAATAATAAAGCAGAAAATACAAAAATTAAGGCAGTTGTATCGCAGATTTGAGAAAATGGAAATGAATTACAAAACAGAACACAAGGTGAGAATATGGACGGAAGATAAAACAGTAAGATACAGGAGACAGTTGGAAAGAGAAAACTATACAATATTTTTCCCTCAATAGTTGGATATTTACAGCATTCAAAATGCGGAGGCTCATAAGCCAAATGTAAGCTAATACCAGGCACAGTGGGGCAGAGACATAACATCTCAGTTCAGCTGCTTGAAGATGCAACGAATAGTTACAAGAAGCTTAACTGTGCATGCAAGTCACGCAAAATCCCCCCAAAGGCTTGTGAAACCAAAGGTATTAAAGGACACACACATTCATGGGTTACTGTCAATGAAGGTGCTGGACATCTGGGTCCCAGATAACAGTGTGAAACCATCCTTCATAGTGTAACAACAGTAATACAAGCTGATGCCACAGCTCCTATGTCCTTGTGCTTGCCCTGCTTTACTGCTTGGCCTTTTTTTTTTTTCTTCTTGTTATCAAATTCACGTGTGTTGAACTTTTGAAATTAATCATTTGTATAAAGGTGATGGGTAAACCAGCTTTGCTGTCGGGCATTGCCACGGATGTCACTGACTGCACTGCATAGTTGACCCTCGTGCGGTGTGGTGCGGTGAGGATCTGTCCCTTCTTCCCTCTGGGGCTAAGATGCTAATGAATGTGTAAGAGTGGATGAGTAAATTGGTAGTGTGTTGACATGTCTCGGCTACCTCCCTTTTCTTGGGGGAAGCAGCCTAGGTATATAGATAGACAGATAGATAAATGCATGTATGTATGCATACATCTTCTTAGAACAATAGCTTTTTGGAGAGTGCTTCTTTCTTCACTTTCTCTGCCTTCTGCAGCCCAGAAGAGTACCTCCATATCCCAGGTAGGAACCACTCATCTCCAAGCAGTCTTTGGAAAGCTTGCTTATTTTTCCATGGTGTTTGCACTCACATCATTCACTGCTCTATATACATACAGCATTTTACTATGCAACTGTGCAATCTTCCTATTTGCAGTAACCTCTCTCTCCCTCATGCTTATCAGTCATAAGTTTCTACTTTTTAAGTATTTCTTTATAAACTTTAGACTATTATTTTGTGTGATATGACAAGATTTTTAGTGCACCTGGCATACTATACTCTCACCTTTTACTTTGGCTTAAGTGCATGCACACTCCATTCTTCAGGGATTTTATATTTACTTTTTTTTTTTTAACCGGATACTGTCTTGGTTATCCATTAATTACCATGTCACCGTCAATTCCTAATATCATGCCTGGAAACAGGGTCTTTTTAATTATTACTTATTTATTTAATGAACTTTTTTTCCTTTTTTGCTGGCCATTAATTACCAAGCCTTTATCAATTTCTATTGCCTTCCTATCTATCTATCGCCAGATGCCTTAATCCCGTAAGGGGTGGCCACAAACAAATCACCTCCATGTCAACCGGTCCCCTGCCATTTCACTACCCTGCTTCCAGCTCACACCCCCCTCTCTCATATACCTCTCCACTCCAGCCTTCCATCTCGTCCTTGGCCTCCCCCTCCCTCTCCCCCACCTCCACCTTACTCACATACACTCTCCTCAATAGTTTCTCACCTTCCATCTTCTCCACATGGCCAAACCACCTGTGTCTATCTATCTATTGCCAGATGCCTCAATCCCGCACGGGGTGGCCACAAACAAATCGCCTCCATGTCACTCTGTCCCCTGCCACTTCACTACCATGCTCCCAACTCACACCCCCCTCCCTCATATACCTCTCCACTCCATCCCTCCATCTCATCCTAGGCCTCCCCCTCCCTCTCGCCCCCTCCACCTCACTCACATACACTCTCCTCGTCAGTCTTTCACTCTCCACATGCCCAAACCACCTTAACGTGCTTCTCCTAACGCTACCCATCACGTCCTCAACCACACCACAATGCTCCTTCACTTCCTCATTTGTTAGTCTGTCTCTCCATGTGACTCCACAAGCTCCTCTCAAATAACTCATTTCCACTGCTCTCACTCTTGACTTCTGTCCTTCCAACAGTGTATTTCTCCTAAAGCTTTCTATCATGTCCAAATTCACACCATAATGCTCCTTCACTTTCTCGTTTGTCAGTCTGTCTCTCCATGTAACTCCACATGCTCCTCTCAAATAACTCATTTCCACTGCTCTCATTCTTGACTTGTGTCCTTCCAACAAGGTCCAAGCTTCACTTCCATGCGTGAATGCTGGTATCACAATACCGTCGTGCAGCGACTTTCTTACTTCCATGTTCCTTATCACTGCTTTCAAAGAACCAGCAACCTTTCTTGCCTTTGCCTGGATTCATTTATCTAATTATTTAATTACCTACTGTATTTGCTGGTGTACAAGGCCAACCTGTGAATAAGACCACTCCCAATATTTCCATACAAAATATGGGTTTAGAGGTATACTCTGTGAATAAGACAAGCCCCAGCTCTTTAGACACTGGGAGCATGCTGCCCCAGTAACCCCAGTCCTTTATCACTCTTCTCACTGACCAGTGAAGTGATACTACTAACACATTGCTAAGCAACACTGCTTTTGGTTAGGTTTTACTTTAAACCAGATTCTTCTATGGATTTTACAGGCTATCTCGGCTGCATGTGCCACTTCCAATATCAAAATGGGTTATACATTTAATATTTGAGTATAAACTCATACTGTATAAAAAAATTAAAATCATGTTACCGTGAATTTTATACAATAGGTTAAAGGAAAGTTACATTTTAAGGTCATCACATCAACTTTCAGTGATTGGAAACCTTCAAAATCAGTATCAACCACATCTGACATCATTCATCAACTTCATCCTGGGTTAAAGTTTGCACTTCTTCGCCATAAGGATGAAGCGCTGAATTCAAAGGTGTAGCTTCGTCGTCAGCTTCTTCCTCATCCGCCCACAAAATGTCATCTTCTATGCCATCCACTGAACTGGATATTTCACCTTTCTTGAAAGAGTTGATGACTGTTTCCACAGAAATATCACTCCATGCCTTGATAATAAAATCACAGCTCATCCAGACCTGAAACACGCATATTCTCACCACTTGTATTTGACTATTTACCACTGATCATCTACTCGTTCCAATGCTCACGGATGTGGTCTTTGCATGGTTTATTCAGACAGATATCAAGTGGTTGTAGGAAGGAAGTTAATCCATCAGGAATAATAGCAATGTCACTGTTGTTTATCACTGTCGGTAGTGAGCCCATCCGATCTGGCAACCCTGCGCTCGGTGGTAAACAACCCAGCCAGTCGCTACCGAGACACATGTTGGTATTCATGGCGTGGGCTCTAAATGTTACTCATCTTTAATTCCTCATGGCTATATCCGTGAAGATATTTTTTATAAAAATTTGCTTTCATACTGAAAACAAGTTGTGACTGATGATGATGTTAGTAATTTCAACAGTATCTGAGAGTATACTCTATGTATTATATTCTGGGAAACAAAGGTCAAGGTGAGTGTTTGGCGATGTTCCCTATCACGCCTATGAATCCCATAACCACAGGAAGTAGAGGTTAGGATATTATACCCGATGTTTAGGACGACCCCCAATTTGGGGCATTTTTTTATGAGGTTCAAGAGTTGCCCTATACACCAGCAAATATGGTATCTGATTTTTTTATTCACTTAATTATTTATATTTTGCTGAGCTGGCCATGCTCTTACATATTCATGTGGACACTTCCCCTATTTCACTCTACACTTCCTATTCAGAAGCACCCTAAAAGAGAGGCTTCAAAAAAACTTGCAGTACACCAAATCCGGGCACCAGAAACAGTGGCAGGAGGAATTATCCTAGACCATGAAAGTTGAACATAGAGTGCACTACATTTATCTTCAGTTTTTAATGTCTACTGAGGCATACTAAAGATCCTCAGAGGATGCTGATGTCATTTCCTAAATTATTACAATAGTGGCATGTTCACTCCTTGCCTCAGCTGGTGACTGGAATGATATGTTTCCCCTCAACACCACTGTGCTTGGTGGTGTTTGTAGGCTGATTTCTAAGCTTACCTTTCGATACATCCACAAAGGGAAGGTAAGTTTATGACAATACACAAAAATATATGTTTGATCACTACTAAATAGCATAACCATCATAGCAGTCATTGAGGCATACCAAAATCATACACTTTACCTTAACCAATTCAGTCAGGGTATGTCTTTTTTATTTTTCTGTGGCTGACTTCACATGAATTGTATTTAGCTTTGATTCAGAGATATGAAAAAAAAAATCACAATAATTTTACTTAGATTTGCTAAGCACAAGAAAGAGGTGCTAATACACCACTATGCTTAAATATATAAGAAACTGTCCAACAGTTAAAAAATAAAAAAATTGTAGATGACTGCACCTGGCAGGCAAAACTGTAGTTGTGCTCAGTCCTAATGTACTTATACTACACTTGCTGTGCTCCAACTGGCCACAAATCAGGCTGATAGTGCATACCTCATTTGGAAACACACCACTGTGATCCCTGTGCTTGCTTTATCAAACAGTTCACTCATGCAGATCTGTGTTCATATTCTTCCCTAGAGTCTATGACATCTTTTAACCTTTACTGGTAAATTTCCATATCTCTTTCAGTTGAAACTGATGAACACATTAAAAGCAGAGGTGATACTGTACTGTTTGGCACAAGAAGTGATGAGTTGTGTCAGGACTATAAGTAACTTTGTGGCATTTTATATATTGGTCACTACCTGTCGTGCCTTAAAGGTTTGGCCTTCTAGTAATTCTAACAAAAATCTCTATGCCACAAGTGCCTCTGGTAACCAATAAATCAACTGGGCTTGGCTGGTCAAAAATTGCTTTGTTGCAGACCATTATAGAAGGTAGCAGACAATGTGATTGTAAGTAGTTGCTTTCTCATGTTCTAGGGCACCACTCTGCTGAAGAAGTTATCAGTATGCATGATAAAAAATAAAAGTTATCAGTATGCCTGAATAATGACAAACACACACCCATACACAAGAAAGAGAGAGAGAGAGTGTCTCAATCCATTTGTTATCTGCATGGTTACACTGCCCACTCTTCCAGAATTATGAGGCATGAGTACACAAGTATATCTCACAGTGATAATCTGGCATGTGGCAGGGTTGTGGCATGCCATTTTGGGTCAGCACTGGTATTTTCCTATAGGTGCAGCCATCTCAGGATTTTGTTAATCTTTTGGATTTTATGAATCTCTGGAGGCAGTTTTTGAAATATCTGCAAGCACAATGGTGCTGTCCTCAACCAACTGTGTCAAGATTGCTACCCTGACATCACCACAACTGTACATGGCAGTTAGTGTTGGTTGAAGCTGCATAATGGCCTTCACCATCTCCTAATGAAGGAAAATTTTTTGGCTAAGTTTATTTTACTCGCAAAGTTTACTCTATACACGAACCACAGGGATGCCTTATAAATAAAGCCCTCAGTTTGAATTTATAGCTTATGTTTGAAGACATAAAGAGGAGGAGAAGGATGATGAAAAGAGGAAGGCTTCTAAGATAGCTGATAACACTGCAAGTGATGACTGATTGCTTGATGAACTAAGGAAACATCCCAGGAAACATCCCATAAATTCTATCTCAATATACAGTCACCACAAAAAGTAGGAAAGTGTTAAACATACTATTATGATCCACCAGTAGAAGGGTATTGTGAAGTGGCTACCCACTTGGACAAGGATCAAGATCCTGTTGGATTCTTTTATGGGGGGAGGGGGCATTACAGGACAGTCCATGGGAATATTGCTAATAATTACACCAGGTGAGCATGAGATAAGAAGAGGAGGAATCAGCTGATGCATAAAAATTAATTTCAATCTGTGGAGCAATTAATGGAATCAACAGAGATAATACAGTAAGTTTAAAAATCAAGAAAGAAACTAACAAAAACATGGAATTCAAAGATCCATTAATTACCGATGGGCAGAAAAGAAGCAATGAGTTTATAGATGAAATAGGAAAAATGATAAGATCTTTATGTCAATAAGAAGAAATTCAATGAAAAGTGAAAAGGTGAAGAGTGAGAAGCATCACAAATTAAATGACAGGAATCAAAGAGATGGCAGTGAATCCAAGATCAGTTAAAACAATGGAAGACTGACATAAAGAGTGAAAATACTAACCAGATAAAACAATGGAACACTGATATAAAGGATGAAAATACTAATATATGAATACCTGCACCACTGTCAAGATGGACTACTCAAGTAAAAAGTATACAAAATCAAAACCTGCTTCTAGAAGCAGTCAACATCAAAGCAAGATTATATGATGCCTTGTGCAGTTACTGGTTCTGATGTGTAGAGAAAACAGCAGTGGAATCTACAACAATATTTTGTCATATTCAAAATATTGTATAAAGAATTTGTACGACTAAGCCACAATGATTTTTGCTTATTAAATTCATAAGCAAACTTTACACCAAATATGGGATATAACAAGACTGCTAAAAGTGTAGGTACTGACTTGCACTGGGTATCATACATAACTTCAATGAATACTTGCACGTGTTCACAACAAGTGGTTTCAGTGTTACCGAACTAAGTACACTGAACTTGTAATGCTGTACTGTATGTCAGTGTTGCACCTCCAAAATTTGTACTGATACCAAAAAACTGAAGAACAAGTCAAATCTGTTATTGTAAACAAATACAATACAATATAATAAAAGCAGTATGATTAAGAAACACGTATATACCAGTATTCCTCATGTATACTGTAAAAAACTATGAAGGGGATTATGCATTACGGTACTACAGTATTTACATAACAAGTAACTCTGTTCAGTTTCAAAATAATAACAATACTTTTTACTGATGAAACATGAAACTCTAGTGATGTTTAATAACTGAAGTACAGTATTTATACACACACACACACACATACAAACACACAAGTTATCTGAGAGGTTTGAGATCATGAGCTGACTTACCTTCATCATAAGAAGAATGGTATTGAGCACAATCAGTAGCATGATGAAGTATTCAAAAGGAGCAGAGACAACAATCTTCCAGATCCTGTACTTGATACTTCCTCGATCTTTAGGCATGTAGCGTTCTAGTGGTTTGGCTTGGATAGCAAAATCTATGCATGATTTCTGTTGGGAGAGAAGGTTGATTCCATCATCCTTACAAAATGTAAAAAATTTGTCAGCCAGGATAACTTTACACAAATCTATTCTACACTGCAAAAACATAAAGAGCATCTTGGCATAAACAATTTTGAGTAAAGCTGTGGTCACTTGTGGCAAACACGAGTGATCAATTTTTTCATATTTAATCCTGAAGACTTACTGCCAGATATTGTCATATGAGTCAAATGGTAAGCCAATATTTCTTCCATCTGGTGAGGATGACAAGTTTAAGAGAATCAAAATACTAACAAAACATTATGATTACAGACAAATGTAAATGACAATAAATTCATTCACCCATAGGTGGTGGCGACCATCATCCACTCACTTGATGTAGTGCTGCCTACTTCTTCCTTAGCCTTTTTCATTCTTTTTCTGTGCCTGCCCTCCTCTCTTCCTTAGCCTTTTTCATTCTTTTTCTGTGCCTGCCCTCCTCTCTTCCTATTTTTCCCATCTTTCCTGTCACTTCTTAATGCTTTTCTTTCTTTTACAGGTGGCTTTACATTGAGTGACAAGCCAAATGGTTTCCTGTAAGCCAAGAAACCATTTACAACACTGAGTGGTAACCATATAACCAAACCATACGTGCTCCCTACGTGTCAACAAGTGGGTTGGTGGAGGGTTAGTGCCCCTCCTTGTAAAACAAATAACTCTAAGTCAAATGCCCACCCCTTATGGGATTATGGCGTCTGGCAATAGACAGATAGATCATCTAATCCAGTGTTGCCCTATGAGGAATGTAGGAGCCCAGGGCAAGGAAAGTTGGTCCTGACATTTACGATGAGAGTGATCAGCCTCACTCATTCCTGAGTGGCATGATGTCAGCAATAAACCTCAACCACTCCTTGGATATAAATCTGCACCAGCTCAATGTGATTGGAGTGCCTTAACTGCCCACTAAACCACTAGGTACCATAATCTGGTTATATGGTTACCACCCAGCATAGTAAATGGTTTCCTGGTGTACGGGAAACCATTTGGCTTGTCACTCAGTGTAGAGTCACCCACAGACAGAAAGAAGAGGAAAGAATGAAGGAAAGAAAGACAAAAGTGGAAGGACGGATAAAAGGAAGAGGAGAAAGGGCAGGCACCTGAAAGCAGTACTACATCGAGTGAGTGGATGGTTAGCTCCCCCACCAAACAAACCCAACTGAATATTGTCCTTACATACTGAGAATTGATGAGAATGCACCAGAAGGTCACTTGTATCCTACTATTTATAAAGCTCTGCATGACAACATGCCATTTAAGCAATAAATCTAATAACATCTAACATTTTCCTATGAATACAAAATGATGGGTAACAGAAATCCATTACAATGGCAATCATCAGACTGACTGAAAAAAACTCAGACAAGCTCTTCCACAATATGTCAGTTGGCATGGGATGTGACCACATTTGCTGCCTGGCAAGATTTAATCATATGTCTGTATATCACAGACTTCAAACATCAGACAGCAAATTAACAATTAATGAAAAAAACAAAACATGCCAACTTGTTTGCCATAAATTCAAAAATGTTCCTGCCAGAAGTATAGATTTGAGGCTGTTGCCATTTTGCTTTCCATGCATTTTTGTATCAATACAGCCGCTGGTTGATCTACCAATATGATTTGTCACTATACTGTATATTAAGAAATGTTCAAACACACAATACCCTAAACAGATACTGCTTACTGTCTTTCTGCAAAATTCTTTCTAACCAATTTGAAGATTTGATGAACCACATTAATATACTGTATGTGTACTCTAAAAGAAACTAAATTGGTGACAAAGATTTTTTTATTTAAACAGACTATTCTCTGTTGGTATAACTTTTCCAATGTTTAGCAGCAAAGTAGCTCAATTTAAGGATGTAATTTAAGACAGTTTCACACCCTAAACCTCAAACAAAAAGTTCTGGTTATTCTATGTCAGGGTACAGAAGGCAAAAATGACAGCAAGTGCATTATATAAATTTCCAAGAAGAACATATATGAAAGACATATTTGTTTGGGTTATGTCAATCAACATTTAGCAAATATGAACTTCAGTTACACAGAAAAACTGGGTAGGGTGAAAGAGATAAAGGTAGAGATCAAATTACCTGTACTGTATATGAAATTAGAGATATGATTACAAATACCTCTATAATGCCTAACCATGTTTGAATAGAAAATACCTTTATCTGACATAATACCAATCATGACTGAAAAAAAAATTATCATCATTCATCATCATCCAGACCTCCTTTCCCACCCTGAGGCAGAGTAAGGAGCAGCAACGTCCAGAGAGCCCAAATCTGCCCAATCCAATGGGTCACGCTTCAATTCACTCACCATTCAAGCCCTCGAAATCCTGGCTCTATTTGATATGCCCAAAACATTCACCACATTCTGTAGCGTTACATAATCATATCCAACAGAGTCACTCCAGACGCTGTCACGTCAAAAGGGGGTGCCAAATCCCTGATCATGTGCTTCTCACATTAATCATCTAGCCAATTTGATCTCTTTTCAGTCTCCCAGCCTCACTGACTTCCAAACCTCTCTTCCCCACACACTCATCCACCATATCCCTCCACCTTCTCCTTGGCCTACCTTGCCTCCTCCCTCCTTCAAATTTGCTCAGATATACCTATCACCACTCTATTGTAATCAATTCACTCCACATGATTATACCATCTCAGTACACTCTCTTCAATTCCAGTGGCCACAGACTTCCTCACTCCACATCTTTAACGAATCACATTATTTCATATCCTATCCACTCTCTGTACTCCACATACATTCCTCAGCGGTCCCATCTCCACTGCTCTCACTCTTGACTTTTCATTTTCATGCCACACCATAGTCTCACATCCATATGTTAAAGTTGGCACTAACACTCCTTCATGTAAGCCTCATGCAGGTGCAACACTCGAGCCTCTGTTTCTTATCAAGGTCTTCATTGCACCAGCTACTTTCCTTCCATGTGTCACTCCACTTTCCACTTCTTTTGCACATTTTCCTCTCTTTTCTATCACTGCACCCAGGTATTTGAACTCTCTCACCAATTCCAGTCTCTCTCCATTCACTGTAACATTGCATTGGGAGTCACATTCTCTCTCAGTAACCATCACTTTACTCTTTTCTACATTTACACTCAAGGCACAACACTCACAAACATCAGAAATATTCTGCACTAGTCTACCAAGTTTTTGTCCGGTGTTTGCACATACAGTAAGACCTCACTATAACCGATTAATTGGGGCCCAAGCCATTCCGAAAAATGAGAAATTCCAATAAAAGTGACATCCGGACTTACCCCTGCTAATCTGGACTTTTTCCAATATCTCAGACATTAGTCCGGATTGCACCAATGGTTTTAAACTGTTTCACTACCACTGTAGTACTGTACTGTGTTATACCTTCACTACATTACTCAAATGGTATAATAATACTGTACTGTACACAGATAAACATGTCTTCTATTTACCTTATTGTGGTGAACATAGATGAAGTGGTCAGGCAGTTTGGACTGATTCTGGGTTTATCGGACTTCTTCCTATATATAGGAATTTAGTCCAGTAGCTCCTCGAGTCCGATAAAAGCAAATTCCAGTCTACTGAAGTCCGTTATATCGACGTTTTACTGTAGTACTGCATCATCAGCATACAACAAATTTGAGATAATCCATCCATCACCATTCATTACCAATGCCATCCCCCCTCCATTACTCGTGTTTTTACTTCTCTCATCACCCCTTCCATATATATATATATATATATATATATATATATACTGAACAACCAGGGGGGACATCACACAACCTTGTCGCATGCCCACACCGATCGTGAACCATTCATTTAGTTGCCCGTTTACCCTTACACATGCCTCACTGCCATTATAAAAACTCTTGACAGTACCTAGCAGCTTTTTTTTTTTTTTTTTTTATTTTTTCGACTCTGGGCATAGGCTTCACAGCCTGCTATCAAGGCCCAGCAGTCCTCCTACATACCATACACCTCCATATGTCACCACTTTGGCACTAACACCCACCGTCCATATTGAATACATGCTAGGGCTGTCTCATACAGGACTGGTGTATTGGTATTAGCGGGGGTATTTTTACGACATGTCGGCGGGACTTCTGGCAGACATGTCGGCGGGACTTCTGGCAGATCAGTAAAGCCCGATTTATTGAAATTCAAAACCTTAAACTGTTCCCTGCCCCAGCGAGGATTTGAACCTGGGTCCATCTGGACTGCAGGCCACCTCTCTACTGATTGAGCCACCGCCTGTAGTATTGTTACTGATTTTTTGCTTACCATCTACACCATAATGTGCAAAACCTTCCACAATTCTTCTCTGTCTACTTTGTCATATGCTCTTTCCAGACCCATGAATGCCATAAACACCTTATAGTTCTTCTCACAAGCCATTTCCACTATCTGTCTTACTGCAAATGTTTGATCCACACATCCTCTGCCACTTCTAAAGCTGCCCTGTTCATCACTCACTAGGACTTCTGATAACTCTCTTACTTTATAATAATTCATCCATATACCTTCCCTACCACACTCAATAAACTTATGCCACAATAATTCTTGCACTCTTTTCACTCACCTTTATTTGTACAGGGGTACAATCACAGCTTCCACTCTGCTGGCACAGTTTCACTCATCCATGCCTTCTTACATATCTCCAACAAGCACTTCATTCCGCTCTCCTTACTACACTTAATCATCTCTGGATACACCTCATCAACCCCAGCTGCTTTCCCATTTTTCAGCCGCTTCACAGCGTTCTTCACCTATGCGAGTGTCACATTTCTTGGTACTAAATTCCTTCTCTGCACACCCCCAAAACTAATCATGTTTACAGTGGTTCTGCTTTCTGTATTCCCATTCATCAGGCCTTCAAAATATTCTTTCCATCTGGTTCTTACTTCATCCCCATGGGTTAATAATCTACCACCTGCATCCTTCACACCATCACATTTCTTTCTGCTGTCACTTCTACATTTATGCACCTCTTTCCAGAATAACTTCCTTTTTTCAGAGTAATTTGCAATCATTTTTCTTCCTAGATCATCATATACCTGTTTCTTTTTCCTCTTCACAAGTCTCTTTATGTGCTTCTTGCTTTCAGTGTATTCAGTTCTTATTTCAATTAAACCCCTGTCCTGTAACAACTCTAGCTACTTTTTCCTCTTTTCCTCCACTGCTCTCTTAACCTCTTCATCCCACCATGCCGTACCTTTCTTTTTTTGTTGTTACTCATGTCACAACACATACTACTTTAGCATTCCTAACTAAGCAATCCCTATGTGCATACCATAGGCTGTCCAGATCCATTTCATTCCAATTCACTGATTCTAATTCCTTCCCTGCTTTGGTCCTGTATTCATCTGCCATTTCTTTGATCCTCAGCTTCTCAACTTTCAGTCTTTCTCCCTGACTGCTCCTCTCTCTCCTGGTCCACCTCACTCATCTCAGCTTGATCTTGCATACTACAATTACATGATCTGACAGACCCCCACATCATCCTCTCATGGCCCTCGTATCAGCAACCATTTCCAGCATTTTCCTCTCTAGAAGCATGTAATCAATCAGGCTTCTTTCAACACGATCCCCATTCAGTCTATACCATGTATATTTATGTGCATCTTGGTGTTTGAAATACAAGTTACAAATGCACAACCTCCTCTCCTGACACCTTCAGACGTTTCCCATTATCATTTTCTCCTGGTACTCCATTACAACCCATTATGTTATCCTCAGGACCAGTGTCTACTCTTTCATTCATATTGCCAATTACTGTACGATCATTTTACAGCTCCTGGGCATTTCTCCCACTGCTTCATCCAGCTCACTCAAAAACCTGTCTTTCTCACTCCTGTCATCACACGGTGCATAAGCTACGATCACAGCCACTTTCACCTTCTCAAACTTGAACTTGACATGCATGCACCTCGAGCTGACACATATGTAATCTCTCATTCCACTCTCCCACACCTTATTTATCAACAAAACAAATCCTTCCTTGCATCTTCTTTGCCCATTCATGCATGATCTTACACATTTCACACCCTCCCACTCCTCCACTTCACACCCTGTAATCTTTGTTTCACACAATGCCATCATGGCATATCTTGCACACTTGAACACATTCACCACTTTCACCCTCTTGCTCTCCTCATCCACACCTCTCACATTCCACATGGCCAAGCGAATCTGCCCATTTGGTTGGGGCCCTGGGCAGGTATTGGGCCCTCTGAAGCTCTATGAAACATTTGCCATGATTAAGTGATTTTAGATCGGGGAATCTGGGGGACAATTAACCCGGCCAAAAACCCCAGTTATAAGGTTATCACCCAGCATAGTAAATGCACTCAAACCTCGATTTAAGGGACTAAATGGGGAATCAACGTCCCTTACTTGAAAATGTCCAATGTTTTACCACATATAAAGACAATCTTATTATGAAATGCAATGATTGTTTCACTTGTCATACTTATTTATGTGATTATGAATATTATTTTATGGGTACTGTATAAAGAAACATATTAATGTGTATAACCTAGACATTACGTATCATTACAAAACAATAACGGCATGAAATTATCTTGTTGTTTTACTTAAATCAATATGTACAGCTATATACAGGACTATGTACAGGACTCAGAAGGTTTCTATTCTGAGTCCAAGGAGGAGCCAAGCTCCATGGGGGAGGCACTGATACCGCTCGTGCCTGGAGCTGGGTCGTTGGGGTCGGACAGCTGCACTGGCTCATCAGTGGGGCAACGGACCGTGAAGAAGCAGCTTATCTTAGTTTATCTTCAGTTGACAGCCACCCATTTGTTGCTCCTCGATAATCAGCTCCCGCACCATCCTAAGGTTGCCATAATGTGAGGCTGACTCCTTAAGGCGGCTGTAGGTGATGTAGTCAAGGAGTGCATTGATCTACATATGTAGAGTGACTAGCTTGACCCTGGGGCAGGCAATCTTCTCCTCATCTTCCCTGCTCTCCTCCACCTCGCCCTCCACCACTGATGCCGCTATTTCTTCATCAGTGAGGAGATGGTACCCAGATGCGTTTTCATTCTCGTCAAGCCAGTCATGCACGTTGTCTAACATTGTCTCGCGCTCACCAGCACGCTGCAAAAGCAGGTGAAAGTCATCTGCTTCAAACCCTTCACAACGTTCTTCTGTTTCCTCCCCCAGAAGTATTTTCCAGGAGTTGGCAAGGATTGAGACCTTCATATCCGACAAGGAATATGCGATGTTGTAGAGGGCATTGCGGATATTGTAGGATTTGTAGGACTTGATTTTCACCTTGGTCCTCTCCCCCCTAGTGTCCTCTACAGCATCGTTGGCCTCTTTAACGATGACAAGAACCCCGTCAAGGTGACGCTTACTGTACTTCCTCTTGATGGCACTTATTACGCCCCAGTCCATGGGAAGAATAACTGACGTAGCGTTAGGAGGAAGGTACAATACGTGAATTTTGCTGTCTGCACTAATGAGCTGTTGGCACTGGGGTGGGCTGGGGCATTATCGAGCAGTAGCACTGCCTTGACTTCCTCAGCAGGTATCTTGAGGCACTCCTCCTGGTACTGTACTTCTGCACAGCTGGCACAAAGTGGTGAAAGAACCAATCCTCAAAGATCACTGGGGTGAACCATGCATTTTTGGAGTGGTAATAAACCAAAGGAAAGTCCAACTCAACATCAAGGTCCTTGAATGCACGGGGACGTTTGGCCTTGCCAACACCAGCCAGGCACAACCGGTATGTTCCTCTGGCACTGGAACAAACAAGGATAGAGATACGGTCCTTGCATGACATTTTAGCAAGTGTAGTCTCCTCTCCTCTACACAGCTAGGTATTTTTTGGCAAGAACCACCAATACAGCCCAGTTTCATCAGCATTATAAATGTGTGAATGTGTCAGCCCTCATCGTCCATTAACTTTTGTATCTTGCACCGAAATGATTTAACACTAGACATGTCAGCAACAGCAGTCTCACCAAGCACCAGGGCATTAAATAAACAATGGTGATTCATAAAATGCCAAGGCCACCCATCACTAGCCATAAAGTCATCAATGCCAAGGTGGTTGGCAAGTTTAGAGGGAGCGGCAAAGGATCTCGACTCCGCACACACTGATACCACTCGAACGCTGCTGCACGTACCACTTTATCACTGGACCGTCACGTGAATTATCTTTGCCTGTTTTCATGTGCCTGGACGGGCCTCCTTTACCACTCTAGAAGCAGATGCATTCACACAATAACTAGAGGCATAATTCAGCAGCTTTTCTTTGGATTTTCTGATATTGGACACCATTTGCTTCTTTACACCATACTACCCACACACCTTCGCAACACAAGCTCCCTTTTCTAGTTTTCAAATTATTTCTAGTTTTTGAATGATGTTAAGGTTCACAAGCTTCCTTTTCTCAACCTTGGAAGGCATTTTGCTGGACAAAATAGGGAAAACTAACAAGAAATAATCACAAACACAAACTGCACCATGTAGCTAGGTCGGGAGGTAAACAGTGACTGATGCTACATACTTGATTTGGCGGGAACCTGGTAGGGAAACCGTATCACCCACCACGGGTCTCTGCCACCTAGTGGACAGATGTTTCAGGCAGCAGACTTTTTGAATGGTCCTGTCCATTTGTCAGGTAGAATACAGAGTCCCTTAAATACAAAATCCCTTAAATGGAGGTCCCTTAAATCGAAGTTTGAGTGTGGTTTCCTGGGTCCAGAAAACCATTTGGCTTGCCACTCAGTGTAGAGACCATAAGGCATCCCAACATTGAGTGAGAGGATGATGGCTGCTCCCATGTACCACAAAAAAAAAAGAAAAAAAAAAGCAGCAGCAGCAGCAGCTGTCAATCCACTACAATAATTTAGCACAGAGAATAATAACCTTCTGTAAGATTTTTCACTTAATACTGTAAATAAGTCATGTACACTGACTGGTTTTAATGGTAACACAGCAACGTATAAAAATTTGGATGTACAAGGACACTTACCAATGAAAAGAGATTATAAGTTATTTACGTGCATTTTACAAGCAATGTTTTACATGAAAATTAGAACTTGTTTTGACTACCTTTGGTAATATACTGTACCGCAAAAAGAAAAAAAAAGTGACAGTTAGAACACAATCAATAGCAAAGAAAAATGATCTAAAAAATTTTGAGAGTTACATACAGTACTTGGCAATATTTTAAATGAAGTCCAGGCTGCTAGGTGGGGGCACCCATCATCCACACACTTAGTGTAGCAGTACTCTGTTTTCAGGGTAGCTCTACATTAAGTGGTAAGCCAAATGATTTCCTATAAACCAGGAAACCATTTAAAATGCTGGGTGGCAACCATATAACCAACCAACATGTGATCCCTACGTGACAACAAGTGGGTTGGCGGAGGGTTAGTGCCCCTCCACGGAAAACAACTAACTAAAAATACGAACAAGAAGATCAGACCAGGACTGATCAACAGGTGACGACTAAGGACCGAACAAGGGACATGGTACAGACTGCAACGTGGAATGTAAAAGGTGCAAATGATGAGCTGAAAGAGTGAGAGAGATTGTCCAGGTGCCTGAGGGTGCAAAAGTGGATGCATGTGGATTAACTAAAACTAAATGGAGAGGTTAGAGTGTGAGAGAATGGGAGCATGGATGGGGTATATGCGAGGGAGTGGGTGAGAATGAGAGAGCAAAAGAAAGAGTGCGTGTTGCTGTGTGCATGAGATGGAAGGGGAATATAAGAGAGTGTGGATCAGCTGGCTCAAGGGTTGTGTGGGTATGATTAAAAGTTGGACTACAAATGTGGGTGACTGTGTTTGTGTATGTGCCAATGCAAGATCATGCAAGCAGTGTGAAAGAAGAGTTCTGGACAAATGTGGAAACAAGCATGGAAAAGTTTAAAAGGAATAAGAAAGTGTTTTTGATTGGAGATATGAATGGAAAAGTAGGGAATGTGAAGGTGGATGGAGTAGTTGGTGAGTGGGGTGTGCCTGCAGAAGTGGATGAGAATGGAAGTGCTCTAGTGGACATTTGTGCTGGGAGGGGGTTGGTGATAGTTAATACCCTCTTCAGGCACAAAATTAACCACAGGTATACATGAAGAGTATTGAGAAGGGTGGGTGGTGAACTGAATGAATGGAAGGCAATGACTGATTATGTGTGGTAGATGATGGGATGAGGTGTGTAATGGATGCAGGAGCATATAGTGGTTGGGGGAGTGGACTTTCTGACCACCACCACTTGGTGGTGGTGAGAATCAAGGTTCAAATCAAATGGAGGAATAGAAGAAGGGAAGGACAGGAGGAAGTAGTTCACAAGAGGCGGGTGGAAAGGTTACAAGTGGATGGAAAAAAGACAGAATATAAGAGAGAAGTGGAGAAGTGATTGGGTAAATATGAATTGGAGCAGATGGGGGACGTGGATGGGGTGTGTGTACGATAATCAGAGAAAAAATCTGTGCAGCACAAGAAGTGGTGTGTGGATGAAGAGAAGATGAAAGGAGGTGCAAAGAACAGCATGTTGGAATGAAGAGGTAAGACAGGTTGTGGCACAAAAGAAGAAAGCATATAGTGAGTGGATGAGAAACAAGGGTGTGGGGGAAGCTGAGAGATGGAAGAGTTATATGCAGAGAGGAAGAGAGATGAAAAGGTTAGTGAGACAGTAAGAACTGAGTGGATGAGGAATCTGCAAGGAATTTGAATGTAAAGTGGAGGGAATGTAAGAAAATGTTCTGGAAAGAGGTAAAGAGAGACAGGGTGTCAAAGAAGTTTGGGGAGTGAAAGATAAAAATGGTAGATTACTGGAGGAGAAGGGAAAAAAAAGTGAGCAGATGGAGAGAACACTTAAAGGAATTTTTGAACAAAAAGAATGAAAGTAATGCGAGTATAAGTGGCTGGGGATGGCTGGGAGACAGAGGAATGTGAGAAGAGGGGAAGATATCAGTAGGATAGAAGTTGTGGAAGCAATGAAGAAAGTTAAAATGGGGAAAGTCCCAGAATTGATGGAGTGTGTGGTGAAAAACTGAAGCAAGGGGGGGGAGAGACAGTAGTAGAATGGATGTGGCAGATGCACAGATTGACCTGGGAGGAAAGAGAGTCCAGGAGGATTGGAAGTCAGGTATAATTATTCCCATGTACAAAGGAAAAGTGGAAAAAGAAATGTGGTAATCATAGAGGCATCTGTCTTCTTAGTGTAACAGGAAAAGTATATGGTATGATACTTATTGACAGAGTTTGAGAAATAACAAAGGAATTAGTTGGGGAAAAACAGGGAGGTTTTAGAAAGGGAAGAGGTTGTGTAGATCAGATATTCATTCTTAGGTCTATAATGGAAAAGTTTCTAGTGAAGGGAAAGAAGTATGTGGCCTTCAAGGATTTGGAGAGAAGCATATGACAGGGTGGATAGACAAGGACTGTGAAAGTATTAAGAATATATGGAGTAAATGGGAAGTTGTTGAATACTGTGAAGAGTATATAAGAGGCTGCTAAGGCTGCAGTGCATGTGGATAGTGAACTGAGTGAATTTTTCTATTTGAAGGTTGGACTGAAACAAGGATGTCATGTCTCCATGGTTGTTCAATCTGTATATGGATGGGGTTATAAAAGAGATACAAGGTAGGGCGGTGGATGCTGGAGTAGCCCTAATAAGAGAGGGCAGTGTTTGGAAACTCCTTGTATTGTATGCAGATGATACTGGATAGTTAAGTGAAGATGAAGGGGAGCTGCAAGGCTTGCTGGATGAGTATGAGAGAGTGTGTAAGAAACAGAATCTAAAGGTGAATGTAGGGAAGCATACAGTTATGGTCTTTGAGAGAAATGAAGTCAGCGAATGTACAGTGAGGTTGGATGAGGAGAAATGGAAAATGTGAGTGCATTTAAGTACCTGGGTAGTGTGATGAGTAAGGATGGAAGTTTAGAGGGTGAAGTGCTTGAAAGGGTACAACAAGGAGGAAAGGTTGCTGGTTCCTTGAAAGCAGTCATAAGGAATGGGGAAGTGAGTATGGAAGTGAAAAAGTTACTGCATGACAGTATTGTGATACCAACTCTAATGTGTGGAGGTGAAGCTTGGACCTTGTTGGAGGGACACAAGTTAAGAGTGAGAGCAGTGGAAATGAGTTATTTGAAAGGAGCATGTGGGGTCACATGGAGAGACAGACTGACAAATGAGGAAGTGAAGGAGTGTTGTGGTGTGGATGTGGATGTGATAGGAGGCCTTAGAAACACACTGAGGTGGTTTGGCCATATGGACAGGATGGAGGGTGAGAGACTGATGAGAAGAGTGTATATGAATGGGGTGGAGGGGGGGGCGAGTGGGAGGGGGAGGCTAAGGATGAGATGGTGGGATGGAGTAGAGAAGTATATGAGAGAGGGGGGTGTAAGCTGGGAGCAGGGAAGTGAAATAGTGGGAGACAAGGCAACATGGAGGCAATCTGTTTGTGGCCACCCCTTACGAGATTAAGGCAACTGGCAATAGATAGACAGACAGAAGTCCAATAAAAAAATATGAAACTTTAACAACTCGTACCAATATATTAGAAACTCCTTAGGATGCAACCTTTTCAACTGCATGATTTCCATATGTGCTATTCACCATTTGAGAAAACAGATAAACTTTGCCAGAATTCAATAAGCACAGTGAAAAAATCGATATGCAGGAAAATTCAACATATCAGCCTCCAAAACATAGCCCGCTGGGCACCAATATTCTCAACATCCTGTGTGGTGACATATGTCAACATGGTCAGCGATGTCTACAAAGATTATGATACTCTCGATTATGAACCAGATGACTCTTTTCTCTCGTATTTATCATTACTAAAGAACTAGCATTCCTAAAAATGTATTTTGTCTGAGAAAATGAAGTTCTTGAAATTAACCATTCCTAACCATTAATTTTGTGAATATAACACTTCTCATAACATTTCTTGTTGTTTTAGAGAAGTGTAACTACAGTATCTCTCTATCTATAGCCAGATGCCATAATTCCATAAGGGACGTCTGCTTGACTTTTGCTTTAGTTGTTTTACGGGGAGGGGCACTAACACTCTGCCAACCCACTTCTTGACATGTAGGGAACATGTATGGGTTGGTTATATGGTAACCACCCATCAGGGTACAGTAGATGGCTTCCTGGCTTACAGGAAAACATTAGGCTTCTCACTCAATGTAAAGCCACCTGAAAAGGAAAGAAGAGTAATAAAAGGTGACAGGACAGATGAGGGAAATAGGAAGAGAGGAAGGCAGACACAGAAAAAAGAATGATAAAGGTGAAGAAAGAAGTAGGCAGGATTACATCAAGTGAGTGGATGATGGTTGCCACCACCTAGCACTATACATTTAACAATAGTAATTATAGTAATAGTCTTAGTAAAACCAAATACAGGTGTTCCTTCCCTAATGTGGCCATTTTCTTCCACATCGATCTCATGCTAGGCAAATATCGTGTTAGAGGGACTCTTAAAAACCCCTATTTCCTTCCGCACCCCTGCCCAAAGTCCACTTTTACCCCCCTTGCGGTGCAGAAATTTTTTTATATCCCCAAAATTTAAACCTCCTAAATGGATTGATATGGTTATAAAGAATACATCAGATCAATACAGGACTTTATTATTTATTGTACTGTACCTTTGTGTGAGAAGAAGAGCAGTCACACACTGCCAGAGATGAGGTAGAGGGGGGGAACACACTAAAATCCATCAGTCTATTTCACTAGCAACACTCCAAACATCACTTTGTAGGTCCTCCACAGCCCGCCCAGTTCAAATTATCGCGTTACGCTAACAGCGTCTGTGTTAGAACATTTATTTCCTTCCGCAAAATTGTGCCGCATTAGAGCAATATCACTCTACAGCAAACCGTGTTAGGGGAGGAACACCTGTATATACAATTTACCAATAAACAGATATTGCCAGATTCCTATATTACCTTCAATGCTACTAATACTCTCATCTCCAAAAGTAAAGATATTCTCGCCATTTCACTTAACGATGCCCTTAGCTGGACCTCTCATGTTATATCACTTACTAAAACTGCCTCAAAGAAATTTGGATTATCATACAGAGTTCGTATCTTCTTCACCGACGAGCAGTTAGCTAAAGTTTATATAAGTCATGTGTGCTCTCAGCTGGAATATTGCTCACCCTTGTGGAGAGGTTACAGAGCAACTAGACGATATTCAGACCAAAGCTGTCAGAATTATTAATAACCCTGCTATTACAAATAAACTACCTCCCCCACAGGTAAGAAGGAATGCTGCCTCCCTTGCATTATTTTACAGATACTTTTATGGCAAATGCTTATACAAAGTTGCATCCACCATGCCACCTCTCCATGCCTTCCCCTGTGCTACACGGGCATCTAGTAGTGCTCATGTGTCGAGTGTCACACTGTCCTATTGCAGAACTTCCACCAATCAGAAATCTTTTATTCCCCGAACGACATCTCTTTGGAACTCGCTTCCCCAGAGTTGTTTCCCCCAAAACTTCAACTTACAGCTGATCACGTCCAACTGTTAGAGATTTTTTTATGCATGGAGGAACCAGTAATCTGGTATGTGGATTATTTTTTAATTCATTTGTATTTCTTTCTTCTGTTATAAGAAAAAAATATATATATATTAATCATCATCATCTAATCAAGTGTTGCCTCATGAGAAGCGTAAGAGCCCGGGGCTAGGCAAGTTGGTCCTGACATTTCAGATGTGAGTGACCAGCCTCATCCATCCCTAAGTGGCATTACATGAGCAATAAACCCCAACCACCCTTGGATATAAACCAAAACAGGCTGATTCCAGTTGGAGTCCCTTAATTACCTACTAAACCGCCAGGCACCAAAGTTTGGATACATGGTTACCACACAGCATAGTAAATGGTTATAATAATAATAATAATAATAATAATAATAATAATAATAATAATAATAATAATAATAACAATAACTAGAAAGCAGAAATTGCCATTAGCAATTTCAATAACTCACAATAATAATAACAACAACAATAACTAGAAAGCAGAAATTGCCATTAGCAATTTCAATAACTCACCAGGTGACAAGCTATCATTGGACCTGGTGATTTCAATGCCCTTCATACAGTAAGCACTTTGAAGTGAAAAGCTGGTGTAGTATGGCCCCCTAGGGGTGATCTCAGAAACTACTGGCTCAAATGGGCCCACAGTCATTCCAAACCTGCTCCCTGACCTTGGTACCACACAACAAGCTGTCTCTGGACGTGATGATTTCAACACCCTTAAAATACTGAGCACTTCGAAGTGAAAAGCTGGTGTAGTAGGGCCCCCTAGGGCCCATAATCACTTAAAACCTGCTCTGCGACCTTGGCTATGTCCCACAAAAATTTCAACTCTGTGTCTTTAGTGGTACCTGGGGGTGCCCATCATCCACCCACTTCATGTGGCAGTACTCCGTTTTAGGGTAGCTCCACACGGAGTGGCATGCCAAATGATTTCCTGTAAACCATGAAATCATTTTCAATGCTGGGTGATACTCTTATAACCAATCAACACATGTTCCCTACGAGATAGCCAGTGGTTTGGTGAAGGGTTTCTGCCCCTCCCCAGAAAACTACTAAAAATACAAAAAAGAAGCTTCAGACCAGGACTGATCAATAGGTTTTTTTTTTTTTTTTATGCAAGGAAGAAGGAACCAAAGGCCACAGGCCTGCATAAATAACTGTTCCTTCCAAGAAAAAGCAAAAGCAATACAAAAGAGAGCCAAATTCAAGATCCGTTCAATTCGAGATGCCTGGACACTGCGTTTGAAAGACTGGAGATCATAGGAAGTACGAAATACAGACAGAGGAAGACAGTTCCAGAGATGACCAGTTGCATAAATGAAGGACTGGGAGTAACGGTTAACTCTTGCATTAGAGAGCTGGACAGAAAAGGGATGAGAGTTTGTTGCTAGACGGGTACTACGTGCCCGTCGTAGAGGTGGAGGGATGCAAGCAGACAGTTCAGAGGAACAGTGACCATTGAAGTAGCGATAGAAGAGAGATAAAGATGCAACAGTGTGGTGAAGAGACAAAGGTTGAAGGGAATGAGTAAGAGGAGGAGAGTTAATGAGATGAAAAGCCTCTGACTCCACCCTATTGAGAAGAGCTGCATGTGGGGAGCCTCCCCACACGAGAGTTGTACTCCATACACGGGCGAATAAAACCCGTGTACAAGGTCAACAACTATGCAGGGGTAAAGAAAGTTTGGAATCGGCTTAGCACACCTAATCTTTTGGAAGCAGATTTCACAAGAGATGTAATATGTTCTTTCCAAGACAAATCCCGAGAGAATGAAACCCCAAGCATGTTCAAGGATGATGCAGGACATAACTGTTCATTATTAAACATTAGTGGGTAATCCTGAGGAAGATTTTGTCGGGTTGATAAGTGTAAGAACTGAGTTTTTGATGCATTAAAAATAACAAGATTATTTTTACCCTAATCAGAGATACGAGCCAAGTCAGACATTAGGTGTGCCATAGCCTCATCCCTTTTTTGTTGAAGTAACTGCTGAGATGGACGTTGCAGGAACCGAATGGAAAGGTGAAGGGTGGAATCATCAGCATATGAGTGGATAGGGTTAGATGTACAGCTTAGAAGGTCATTGATGAATAAAAGGAAGAGAGTAGGTGATAGGACAGAGCCCTGAGGAACACCACTGCTGATAGGTCTAGGAGAAGAACGATGGCCGTCTACAACAGCGGCTATAGAATGACCAGAAAGGAAGCTAGAGATGAAGGCACAGATAGAAGGATAGAAACCGTAGGAGGGCAGTTTGGAAATCAGAGATTTATGCCAGACTCGATCGAAAGCCTTTGAGATGTCAAGTGCAATGACAAAGCTTTCGCCAAAGTTCCGAAAGGAGGATGACCAAGAGTCAGAAAGGTAGGTGAGAAGATCGCCAGTGGGGCGTCCCTGACGGAACCCATACTGACGATCAGAAAGAGGGTTGTGACAGGAAAGATGCTTTAAAAATTTTTCTGTTAAGAACTGATTCGAAAACTTTTGAGACACAGGATGTTAAAGCAATTGGACGATAGTTAGAGGGTTGGGAATGGTCACCCTTCTTTGGGACTGGCTGAATGAGAGCTAACTTCCAGCAAGAAGGAAAGGTACAAGTTGAGAGACAAAGGCGAAAGAGTTTACCTAGGCAGGGTGTAAGCACAGAAACACAGTTTTTGAGGACAACAGGAGGGACTCCATCAGGACCATATGCCTTTTTAGTATTGAGGCCAGTGATGGCAGAAAACACATCAGCTGAAGAAATTTTAATGTCAGTCAAGAGGAAGTCAGAGGGGGGAAGTGATGGAGGAACAGCACCGGAATCGTCTAAGGTGGAATTGGAGGAGAAAGTCTGAGCAAAGAGATCTGATTATCAGAAGAAGAAATAGCTACAGAGCCATCAGAGTAGAAAAGAGGAGGGAAGGATGATGAGGTAAAGTTGTTAGAAAGGTTTTTGGCAAGGTGCCAGAAGGAGCGCGAAGAATTCGAGTTGGAGAGTTGGGAACATTTAGCACGGATGAAATTGTTTTTAGCAGAGCGAAGAACAGACTTAGCACGATTCCGGGCAGAAATATATAAAAGGTGTGATTCAGGGGTGGGTTGCTGTCCCCAACAAGGATCTCCTTGTTGCGGACAGCATTAGAACAAGCGTGATTAAACCAAGGCTTTCACTGCATTAGTCAGAGGATATGAGAAAGGAATGTATGCTTCCATGCCCGAGAGAATAACCTCCGTAACGCACAAGGCACACTCAGATGGCTCCCGGCCAAGGAAGCAATAATCATTCCACGGAAAATCAAAGAAGTACTGCCTGAGGGCCTCCCAATCTGCAGCTCCAAAGTGCCACAGGCGGTGTTTCTTTGGAGGGTCCACAGGCCATACTGGAGCGATTGGACATGTTAAGGTAATAAGATTATGATCGGAGGAGCCCAACGGAGAGAAAAGATTAACAGTGTAAGCAGAAGGATTAGTTGTTAGGAAAAGGTCAAGTATGTTGGAACTCTCTCCAAGGCGGTCAGGGATACGAATAGGGTGCTGTACAAGCTGCTCTAGGTCATTAAGGATAGAAAAGATGTAGGCTTGTTCACCAAGTGGATCAGTGAAAGGAGAGGAGAGCCAAAGGTGGTGGTGAACATTGAAATCTCCTAAAATGGAGATTTCAGAGAAAGGAGAAATGGATAGAATGTGTTCCATCGTAGAAGTAAGATAGTCAAAGAATTTTTGATAGTCAGTAGAATTAGGAGATAAGTAAACAGCACAGATATATTTAGTCAGAGAATGACAGGAAAGCTGAAGCCAGAGAGTAGAGAATTCAGAAGAATCAAGTTCAGGAACACGAGAGCAAGATAGATCGTTGCGTACATATACGCAACATCCACCTTTGGCTTTGAAACGAGAATAGAGAAAGTAGGAGGATACAGAAAAGGGTTTGATGTCAGTTGCCTCAGACAGCTGAGTCTCAGTGAGAAAGAGAAGGTGAGGTTTAGAGGAGAAGAGGTGGTGCTCGACAGCGTGAAAGTTAGAGGAAAGGCCGCGAATGTTACAGAAATGAAGGAGGAGTGAGTCAGACAGTGGTTCCAGGCAGCTCTTTGAGTCGTCACCGGAAGAGGGGCGGATGGTGGGGGCATTTGTGGCCCCCCCCCGGGGACTCCGAGGCATGATATTTGTGCGCCATTTTGAAAAGGAAGTGTAGTGTGTAGCGTGTATGTAGTTTGGTGTTGACAGTTAGAGAAACTTGTATTGGAGAGCATGCTGGTCTACTCTCTGTGTAACTGAGACACTGAAAAAGTTCAGCAAAGGAGGATGGTCAGGAACAAGTCCTGAGGGCTGATGAAACGGGAGCTCCAGCTCTCCCTGTAACAACTAAGGACTGAACAAAGGACATGGTACGGATTGTGACATGGAATGTAAGGAGTGAGAATGATGAGGTGAAAGAGAGAGAGATTGTCCAAGTGCTTGAGGGTGCAAAAGTGAACATATGTGGAATAACTGAGACTAAATGGCAAGGTGAGAGTGTGAGAGAGTGGAAGTATGAATGGGGTGCTGGAGAGGGTAAGAATGAGAGGGCAAAAGAAGGAGTATGTAAAGGTAAAGGTATACCCCAGTTTAACGATGCAATTGGTTGGGTAAAAGCCCATCGCTATGCGGAGTATCGTATATCGGGGTAGATTTAACACGTAAAGTATGGAGATGCATTTTTCAACCTTGGGTTTTCCCCATAACCAAGTCCTAAACCCACCCAAATAAGGCCAAAATCAAGTTTAAAGCCAATCTAAATGGCCTAACAGCTGTAAGGCAAGCTAACCTATGCCTAACACTTGTATATAACTCACTAAAACCAACAAATAAGCTGAAAATCATAAAAAAATAGGATAGAAAACATCAGACACATCTCATCACTTACTTCTTGTAAGTCCATGTCCGGTCCTGGTCATCATCCTTGCTATCCCCCCTGAAGCTAGAGGATATGTGGTGCTCCCTAGCACTCACTCATCCTCCTCAATGCCCTCAAACCCCATCTATGGGGGAGGGTTGGGGGAGGGGAGCCTGGTGAGGTGAGGTGATCATAGTGGGAGACTGATGTACTGGCTCTGGGGGTATCAATGAGGTGCGATGTGATGACTCAGGTGGTGACAATGGGATGCGATGCGATGGCTCAGGAGGTGGCGATGGGGTGCAATGCGATGGCTCTGGGGGTGGCGATGGAATGCGATGCAATGATAGAGGAGATGGTGAGGGAGACAGCTGCGATGATCGATGAGGTGGCAAGGGAGACCGCTGCAATGACTGATAAGGTAGCGATGGAGACAGATGCGGTGGCTCACGTCGTGGCAAGGGAGACAGAGGCAGTGGCTGAAGTGGTGTGGAAGATGGAGGGTGGGACGAGGAAGGTAGCAATGGAGTGGTGGAATGCCGCAGTGGAGACACAGGTGACAAGGGAGACGGAGATTGGCTGAAGGTGAGGTCCAGCACTAGGGGCTGAGCACATCCTAGGCGGGAGGCGAAAGAAGGCCCTGAGAGTGTCTCTGTTGGTCGATGGCTGGAGAGATGCTCTGCTGGTTGAGGGCTGGGGAGATGCTCTGCTGGTCGAGGGCTGGGGAGATCCTCTGGGTCGCTAGCATGGTGGGGACCTGTTTGAAGAAGGCAGTGATTGTAGTCTGCCTGGCCACCCTCTTCTTTTCCTCCAGCATCATCCTGTACACCTTCATCCCCTCCTCCAGCCGATCAGCTATGTCTCTGCTTCGTCCTGGGAGAGGGTCATGTGTGCACATAAATGTAATGACCTCGTCCACCTTGGTCACCATCTCCTTTAGAATGTTTATATTGAGGGCTCGCACTTCAGGAAGAACCTCATCCACCTGTGCCTCCATATTGAGGAGCTCCTCATTGCTGAGCTGCTCCCTGTGGCTTTCCAGGACCTCCACAACGTCCTCATGTCCTCCTCATTGACCTCCCCGAAGCCAGCCCTGTGCAACAGCCCAACAATTTCCATCCAAGTACATTGCACTGGCAGAGCTTGCACACCCTTGGGGAAGCCGGTGAAGGAATGTAAGCACTCCAGCCACAGCTTCTGCCATACGCTGTTCATGGTGGCCTGGCTAACTTCCTGCCACGCTGCAGTGATGTTCTCTATGGTGTGGTGCATATTGTAGCCTTTCCAGGACATTTGCACTGTTGTCTTGTCATCACTGTCACAAGCCCTTAACAACTGCTGCATAGTTCAGCGGAGGCAGTACGCCATGAACGTCGCGATCACCCCTTGGTCCATGGGTTGCAACAACGATGTGGTGTTGGGGGGCAGTAACACCACTTCTATGTTGCTTGCCCAGTCTTTCATCACCGGAGGGTGGCTAGGTGCATTGTCTACCACCACGAGAAATTTGTTGGCTAAGTTCTCCGTGGAGGCATACCTCTTGAGAACAAGAGAGATGAGTGAAATGAGGACAAACAGCTGTCGAAAGTCAGCCAGGCCTTCTTGTTAGACTTCCAAATCACTCCTAAATTTTCATTCACATGCCCCACCAGAGCTCTGGGGATCCTGGAGTTGAAGACCAGTAGCAGCTTCAACTTGAGGTCGCCCGCGGTGTTGCCCCCAGCAGCAGTGTAAGCCAGTTCTTCGAGGACTTGAACCCTGGCACAGACATTTCCTCTGTTGCAAGGAATGTCTTGGGGGACATTCTCTTCCAAAAGAGCCCAGTCTCATCAAAACTGAAAACCTGCTTCGCACTGTAGTTGCCCTCTGTGACAATGCACTTCAGCTCGTCAGGAAACGCTACCGCTGCCATCGTATCTGCACTCACAACCTCACCATACATCTTCATGACGTGCAGGTTAGCGTGCCTCTTGAAGAGGTCAAACCACTCATGGCTAGCCTTAAATGTCTCGCTGTCATCAAGATTCCACAACACCTTAATTTCCTCTCATAGTGAGAGAGCCTTGGTGCAAATGATAGCCTGACTCATGGGCACCTTCCTCCTGTTCTGGTCCTCCACCTATGTGCAGAGCATACGCTCCAGCTCCTCCATCACAGGCTCTCTGGCAGGTGATACAGGAGGCAGATAAGGTTGCAGCCTCCCCAGCAGCAGCCTTAACCCATCACGTCCCGACTAATTTTCAACCTACAATACCACAAAATCCTGAGCATTTTTGGGAATTTTTTTTATTGGCTCAAACCTTCGCTTTTGGTGAGAAACATCGAAAATTCATAGAGAAATCATGATCCTGTGCTTAAAACTGTTGATACAGGTGTCATGCAACCTTACGTTTTCCTTCTTTTTCAGGGTACCTGGCTAAAGAAAACGAACTATGGAAGGGTTAACTACTTCAAGCCACTTTCAATTACGTATTTATTTATGTATTTGGTACGAATTTATGTGTAGTAACAGGCTATATTGGTTTTAACACATTTATATAGGCAACAGAAGCATTGTTCAGTCACCAAATACATCCACATACGGCACCTTCATTTATGACATTACCACCTCATCACTTTGTTTGTTTCTTGCTCTAGCCTCTTTATTTCTTTGTTCTCCACCTCAGGAATCACTTTCAGCGTGAATTTCGTCATTGGAGAGACCGTGGGGCAACATACCTTTACTGGCCAGCTTACTGCTAACAGGTGAATTGCCCAGTGTGGGGGGGAGGGGGGTTAGGTGGGGCCAGGCAGTAACCCTGCTTGACAGCAGGTAGAGGAAGGTCTCCCACATATGCCTACCAAAAGGCACCCATGAAACTTGAAAATTGTGCAAATTATGACCCTTGCAATTGCGCGACGTACTCATACGTTGATGGGTGTAGGTGTGACAAAACATCGCGACGTACCCATACGTCGATGGGATTCCTCGTGTTAATGGCCTCCCCCTTCTTGATAATGGTGGAGACAGTCGACTGGGCCAGGTGGAGAGCCGAGGTGATGGCACATGCACCCTTGCCTCTGTCGTGGTGCTTAAGAATACAGTATCGAGTTTCACTTCCAGAAAGACAGTTTTATGAGCACGCTTCACAGGAACATCACCTGCACCAACACTAGCAAGCTGCTTACCACCCTGACTAGGGCCTCCACTGGCACCACCACTAGCCCCACCACATGCAGCACCCTTACCAGACATGATCACACTTATTTAGGCCAAAATTCAAACAAAATCGCACTCCACACATGATTGGTATTATTGCTCTACTCACAGCATTGCTTGTACTCGGTTACGATAGACTACAACAGCAGCTTGTGTAACGCTGGTGATGCAACACGGTGCAGGTTGGGAGAGTGTAAGAGAGTTCCTCATTCAGAGATGGCCGGTGCGAGAAGAACAATACGGGTGAGTGCAGGAAGAGCAATGGCTGTGGGGGCTGCGCGAGCGTTACTGTGCATACTGGGAGGTGGGCGGGTTCAGCTGGCTGCGGGAACGCGTGTGATTTAAAATTTCAGACTATTGCCCATGGAAATATGTGGACATTAAACCAGGGCACGGCCATCATCAAGTGTGGTATGGTGGTATTTCTATCTCTCTCGCTAAGCCAGGGTATCACATCTAGAGGTGTCGTACATTGAGGTATACTGTACCTGTATTGTTGTGTGCAAAAGATGGAAGGAGAATACAGTAAAAGTCCAGTTATTTGGCAGCTGCTTATTCAGTAGATCCTATATAGGCAGTATTGAATAGTCCCATTTATGAAAGTCTTTAATTGCCTGGCAGATATTCCAAATCATCTCGGTGCCCAGGAAGTGTTATCTGTGACTTGTAGGCCTACTGTCTCATTACACTTGTATATGTTCACTAATTTCTATATTTTTTAGATTCAGGTATAGAACTGAAATGATTACAGTATTGTATAGTATCATACAGTGCAGTAACCCCCTCCTAATTAGCGAGGGCTACGTTCCAAATCCCCTCGCTGTTTCTTGAAATTCACTTATTCTTGACACCTTCCTGAAAATGACATTTACTGGTAATTGTGTTGCCTACGAACCACTGATACTGTAAAGCATTACCCATAAATAAACGTTTCTTGTTAAATCTGTTTCCCCATCGTTTTTAGCTCTTAAGAGAAGATCTAAACCCAAATGAGAAAACTAAACTGAAAACATTGTTGGAAGAGGCTAAAAACAAAAATGAGGGAAGATTAGATGGACAAAGAGAAATGTTTTTTTGGGAAGAGAGACGGACATGAAACTAAGAAAGTGGTATATAAAGAAGGACTAAAAAGTACAAAATGATTTGGTAGGCCTAGTTAAAGTTGAAGCAAATATGGAAGTGATTAAGAAGACTCAGGCTCATATGATAAAGGTAATGTATACAAATGTGGATGGATTGATAATGAAAAACTAGAACTTGGTGATTGTATCAGATAAAAGAAGCCAGAAGTGGTATGTTTAGCTGAAACTAAATTAGAGAGTGAATTCAATGCAAATGTGCTTGGCTGGAAAGATAATAATGTGTGGAGGAATGACAGAGAAGGAAAGTTTGGAGGTGTGATGATTTTGACTAATGAAAAGGTAAATGCAAAATGGGTACATTTAGAAAATACGAGTGTAAATGCTGGGAGTGGCAATAGTGGAAGATCACAGAGAAAAGCTTGACTGTGGTGGACTACAGCACCATCACAACATGTGGCAAGGTGTGGGGGTTGCTATGGTAACCATGCCCACCAGGCAAAAACAGTGTTGTTCACAAACATCTCTGCAATTTATGAATTATGTTTTATTTTCATGTTAGTACCAAATTATACTGTGTAAAAGAATCTGTTAAAACCAAAATTTGTCAATATAGTAATTACCAGCAACAAAATGTTTTGACCAATTACAAACAATATTGTCCTTTGTGGCAAGAGGTGGATGGTAATGCACTGTGTGGGTGGTGATCAATTACAAACAATATTGTCCTTTGTGGCAAGAGGTGGATGGTAATGCACTGTGTGGGTGGTGATCAGTGAGCTTCATTATGGAGCTCTGTGGTGGTGAACAAATTAAGCACCCATGCTTTGCACTAGGCAGGGTCATGGCAAGTCTGCAGAAGAGTTCATCAACCCCTCCATGACTTACAAAATAACAGTACGGTGAGCTCTCACATACCGCGCGAATATTGTCCCACTTTATGAGATTTTTGCGTTATAGGGCCATATGTTTTAATGTTAAAGGGTTTCATGGTACCCAAGCCAGCCCCAAGTTCGCTTTTTTGGGCAATATTCAGTAATTTTTCCCAGGACATTTACCTACCTAATAATGACTTCATTACATACAAATACTGGACGATTCCTCACCTTGAATTGAAGAGGTTGTGGGCTTCCTGGGGGAAGGGAGAGTGGGGTTCCAGGGCAGGGCAGAACTTCTACTGGTCCCCAGCATGGTCCTCTTGCTGTGCCAGCTCCATGGAGTCCTCATCTGAGGAAGAAGATAAATCCTGTACATCCACAAACCTCTGCTGCAACTCTTCTGCCTCCTACACAAAGTCAAGGGAACCCACGGACATAGCATCTTCCTCTGGCTCTTGCTGCTCTGGCATCTGTCGAGGACGAAAGTATTGAGTGAGTAGTCTGGTGACGTTGTCGTATTTTCTCTTGCCTTAGGTCTTCATACAGTTGCACTGCATGCAACACAGTGTCCAGCATATCAGCCATCTGAACCTCATCGACTTCATAAACCATGATGGCTTCCTTGAGTGCCTCTGCACCAGCCAAGATGTTATTTATGCGACCCATGGTCATAACTGGTGTCACGGTTCGTGCCTCTGTCTGATTCCCCAGCTCCTCTGCCTTGTGGTGTTCCCTGTCGAGCTCTTCAATGCGCTACATGGCATCCTCTGGCGCCGTGTTCTCCTCCACAGCCTCAAACAAATCCTCCTCTTGCACCGCCTCACAGCCTGGCACAGCTTTGCATACTCATACCACTTCCTGCCGCACAGCCTGTAGTGACTGCACCTCACCATCTCTAGCAGTACACAACTCAGGTGCCACCTTGCACCAGGCGTGATTTATCACTGCCACAGACACCCAATCCCACGCCTTAAGAATGTTCGTGATGACATTCCTCATACTGTACTTTTTCCAAAAAGCAGCCACAGTTAAAAGGCGATGCTGTGAAGAGTCGGGCTGAGGAACATGAGAAGAACGGGGCAACAGTTCAGCTGGGTCAGAATGAGGCAAATGGGAGGCTGCTGGCTGGGGATCTTCTGGGTCATCCAAAACTTCCTCATCAGATGCCTCTAAATCCTCGTCACCATCAAGTACTTCCTCTTGGAGGATATGTTCCTCCTCACAATTGTCTGTGGCCTCTCTCAGATATTCAAACATGGTTGTCTCACACTGGTACTTTAAAGAAGCTATCACTTCCTGGTCTAGGGTTTACAGGTGGGAAGTCATGTTAGCTGGCAAAAACACTACCTTAACACTTTCATGCAAACCCTCCAAGTAGGCTGGGTGCCCTGGTGCGTTGTCAAGCACCAACAGGATTTTAAATGGTATGACCAACTCCTCACACCTCCTTCTTGCATCAGAAATAAAATATTTCTCATACCACCTACTCAATATAACCCTAGTCATCCACCCTGTCTTTGACTTCTCCCAATAAACCTCAGACTCATTCGTGTGTTTTTACTGCTTACAGCACCTAGGTTTTTTTTCCTTTACTTACAATTAATGGCCTCATCTTATGGCCTGCAACGCTGCAAGACAAAAGTAGAGTGATGCCTACCTTATCACCTTTCCTACCCTGCCTTGCCTGTGTCTTTTTGAGATAAACGTAGTCCTTGGCATCCTCTTGTATCGGAGACCCATCTCATCTATGTTATCAATTTGCTCAGCAGTGTAACCCCCATCACTGATGATTCCGTTTAGGAATCCATGAACGTCTCTGCTGCTCTGGCATCTGCTGATGCTCGTTCTCTTGTCACCTGTACTCTTTTCAAATCCTTCCTTTTCCGAAACTTGGCAAACCAACCACTTGATGCCTTAAATCTGCCTGAGGTTGGGACAGCTTACAGCAAGCTACAGCATACAGGTGGCGGGCCATCCTCCTTGTGTTGATGGAGTCGATTGGAACTCCTTCCCTCTCCTTTTGGCTCAAGTACATGACCAGGAACCCTTCCATCATGACAAGTGCTGGGTCAGACACTCAAATCCTCTGGTCCACTGGAGATCCCCCGTAGGCCCGAACGGTCTTCATAATGGCGTCCTTTTTCCCCAGGATCGTAAGAATAGTTCACTCTTTAACTTGATACACCTTGGCAATGGCATAATTACATTCTCCTCTCTCTTCCGCTTGATGACATCAAACTTCTGCTCCTGGGTCAGACTCTTTCAACGTCTCACTGGGTCACAGTGTGGCGGCATGGTCGGGCTGGGTCACAAGGCCAAAAAAAAGAGCAAAGATAACACACAACAAGTGTGGAGCCAGAGCATGGGAAGAGGGTAAGACTCAAGTAGGGCAGGAATGCTCAGTTGACCATGACAACACCCCCCACAGACACGTGACAGCCATACCCCGCGCTATGACTATCGCTGCCCAAATTATGTCTGTTCCCACTGCATTATGACCAATTTTTTCGTGTAATGACTGTTTAATCCCTAAGCGCCAGCTGACGTGTATAGCCATCACAATTCAGGGCGCGGAGTGCTGCCAGCTGACGGAATACACTGAAAGCACCTTCCCACCACCCTTTGAACACGCGACCATTTTCTATGACACCCATAGGGTAAGTAGGACCCCAAGGTACCCCATGGATGCATGGCAGAGTCTGTACACGGCATCGTCTGATTCCATACCACCGTGTGAAGGGCCTACAGCATCACTGAACCCCGTGAAAGTTCTGCCCTTAGTGCCGGGGAGAGAGCTCAATGATGGTGCTATCAGTTGTGCCTTGGACGACATCTTGTCCTCATGGACACTTAGTGAGAGCACATCCTCTGAGGAGACAATGAGCTATCATGTCGAAAGCGATCTCTCTTGCCCTCTGACCCCTGCACTTTCTCAGACCACTGTGAGCAGGGCCGATAGCATCATCAACCCCCACGAAAGTTCTGCCCTTAGTGCTGGGGAAAGGGCTCTGTGATAGTGCCATCAGTCGTGCCTTGGATGACACTATGTCCTCACGGACACTTAGTGAGAGCACATCCTCAGAGGAGAGTAGGAGCTATCATGTAGAAAGCGACCTCTTTCGACCTCCGACCCCTACCTGTTCTCAGACGCCAGAGAAGGCTCTCAAACTCTTGCAGGAGCCATTGACAGTGATGAGTTCACTGAGTAGGAGGAGGTAGATGACCCAGCACACCGGGCAGGTGAGCATGGAGTTGGTGGTCATCTGCGGAATAAACGTGAAGAGCCATTTCACCGTCACGCTCGTCGCCTGCTCGCCGACGTTTCGCCCTTGAACATCCACCTTCACCTCAGCCGAGCACCTCAAGGGCAGAATCACCACAACCAGGCCCTTCAGAAGTGGAATTTTCCACACAGACCCCACGTGGTGTTACTCAGCACCAAGCACCTCCCCAGGGAAGGCCTGCGTCAGGTGAGTCCTCCTTACTCCCCTACCTCCCACACCTCTCCCTCTCCTTCCCCCTCACCCCCTGCCTGTGGGCATGCATATGGGCGTGTACAATGGCATGCATGCACACAGAAAAAAATGTCCTTCACATGGCAGACAGGCTGCTTTACCAGGTGTGGGTAGAGTGGATACCTTTGTCTGGGTGGATGAAACAGGATTTGAGCAGTCTGTGCCATTGTTTGAACAGGAAGGAGCAGGCATTCAGGAGGATGAGTTCCCCCCGGCCCTGGACTATTACCTGTCTATTCAGGGCAGTATTCATGACTGCAATAATGCAATATCTGGTGGAAGAAATAAATTTCCACCAGGCTATATGTGTGTGGTGGCTGGACATGGCTGCCAATGAAAGCAGGCACATGAGGGACTGGCAACCTGTGGAGGTGGAGGAGTTGTCTGTGTGGCTAGCCCTTACCATGCTGATTGCGCATGTAAGAAAACATGTGCTCCATGACTACTGGTCAGTAGATGAACTTGTGGGCACACCTGTCTTCGGTAAGTATATGGTCTGTGACAGATACCTGGTCATCCTAAGGTTCCTCCATTTCAACAGAAATTATGGGCCTGCACCAAACGACAGGTTGTGAAAAATTAGACCCATCCTAACAATGCTCAAGGAGTCATTTTCCAGGATTTTTCGTCCGTTTCAGAAAGTGGTACTTGACGAGTCACTGGTGTTATTCAGAGGCAGGTTGGCATTTATTCAGTATGTGCCATCCAAGCATCACCACTTTTGGCCTGAAATTCTTTGTCCTTTGCGACTGCAAGACTGGATATGTGCTTGATGTGATAGTTTATTTGGCAACAGATGTTGAATACCTAGTGACCATCCTCACAGTTTCTCAGCATCAGTCGTGAAAGAGTTGATGGAAAGGTATTTCAACAGGCACCACATTTTGTACACCGATAACTATTACACTGCCCCGGCATTGACCGAGTATTTACTTGAATATAGTACTGGATCCTGTGAAACTGTTAGGGCAAACAGAAAGAATTTCTCTTTATTCTCAGAAAATACTGAGAAAGGAACTGTGGCAACATGTTAGCGCTTCTCTGGCATGACAAGAGACAGGTTAACATGTTGTCAACAGTACATAAGGGTGTGTTTGAGGAAACTGGAAAAACAGACTACAGGACCAGGAAACCCATGCTGAAGCCAGATGCTGTCAACGATGATAATATCAACATGCAGCTTGCTGATAAATCAGACGTGCAAACTGGTGAGGCTGACTGCCTATGGAAGTCCTGCAGGTGGTACAAGAAGGCATTTTTACACCTTCTTGATATTGCTGTCCTGAACAGATTCACACTGTTCAAGGAGCTTGTCGAGAAACCTCTCTCACTATGAGAGCTTGAGAGACAGCATGCATGCAAACTCCTTGAAGAATATTCAACTACACAGGTGCCAGGTGCTAAGTGGGGAATAGCAGCTACAGCAGGCAGGCTAAGCTGTGCCGAGTATTTCTGGCAGCACAGGCAGGTAGAGACTGGCCATACCACAGCAGGTCGTCAGGCATACAGGTGGTGCCACATCTGTAACACGACCAAACGCCGTCCCCCAGCACAAAAAGAGACAGTCTACCAATGTGCAGAGTGCAAGGTCCCCCTATGCCCTAAATGTTTTTCTGAGTATCACTCTGAGTGTGATTACTGACCAGGTGTATGGTGTATGGTAAAGTGTAAATAGTATACAGGTATGCACAAATGTGTGTTTTTTTAAATAAGTGAAATTTGGATATTATAAGTGATTTTTTGTACGTGCTACAGTGTAAGTGTTTTACAACAAGTTCTACAAGTGCAGTGCAATAAGTGTTACTGTTTATTGGTTACTGACGAAATTATTGGAAATACCTTGAGTTAGCCTACTCTGTTACATGAAAGAAAACCACTTGTGAGCTGGTCAGAAAGAAAATTACCTCATTGGCTATAACTAAATTTTTTCACTCGATACTCAGGAAAATAGTCCTGAATATGTGAGCATAAGTGTATTTGTGATGTGAAGTACAAATAATGTAAGTTGTGTATAACATCTGTAAGATTTTCATGATGCCTCTGATTAGTACAAATCAGTCTGAATTATAGTACAAGTAATTACCTCAGACTCAACCATACTACTAAATTTTTTCACTTGATACTCAGGAAAATAGTCCTGAATACGTGAGCATAAGTGTATTTGTGATGTGAAGTAAAAATAATGTAAGTTGTGTATAACATCTGTAAGATTTTCATGATGCCCCTGATTAGTACTAATCAGTCTGAATTACAGTACAAGTAATTACTCAGACTCAACCATACTGCATGAAAGAGCAACAGTATTTGCTTGTCAAAGTGCAATAACCTGTAATCATGATGTCAAGTGCAATTATATGTGTCGCAGTAGAGGGAAATTATTATAATTGACGCATGAAGTGAGTACAAAAAAAAAAAGAGCTATTTTCTTTCCCACACACCTATGGGGCATAGCGGCACTATGAAATGGGCAGAAAACCCTTTGGTGAGCCACATGGACAGGGTGATGACTCATCCTTACGAGGTGAGTAAGGAAAAGTCGAAAATCGAATGGAACTTTCTACATTCCAACCAAGGACACATGGGCAATGTTACAATCACCACTCCAGTCAGTGCTGCCAACACTAGTCAGCAAGTCCAAGGTCACAGCCAGTAGGACACGCTTGGAACCAGCCCGCCAAACGTGTAGAACCAGTCATCTTCAACTTATCCTTACTCATCAACAGAACCACCTGGAGACCTCAGGATACCTCCTTTGGAATGAAGAGGAGTTGGTGAGTCTTATGTATTTTTATTTTTTTCTCTAGCTATTACAGTTTGGCAGATATTAGGGTTTGACGTAAGGGTATTTTTCCCAAAATCTCAGAAATTCCCCATAAGGAAGAGTGGGCGACGGTGGGAAACCCCCAGCGGATAAGGGTTAAACCATAATTTGTGACTCAGGCCGCGTAATCCCTACTGTCGCAGCATAGTACGATTTTTGAAAAAATGGGCAGATGTTTTAACTCGCATTATATCCGTAATTTTCGCGTTTTGTCCATTTCTTGGCCTCAAAAATTGTCTTTCGTGTTATGAGAGGTTCACGAACTCAGATTGCGCGTTGAGTGCTGACTGTACAGAGATAGCCCGATTATCTAGGCTATATGGTGTGATGGGGTGCCGAATAGTCTGAAATCATGATTAATCAGGTGGAAACAAAACACAAGTACAATACTGTTTGACTATTTATTTACTGGTAAATGTACAATTTAGCAGCAGAAAGACCTTACCAATTCAATTCATATTCCTCCAGCTTGTATCTGTATTTTTCTGACTACTTACAGTTTGGTAAATTACTTTTTCCTGTTGAAAAATTTCCTCCCTGTTATTATTGTTATGTTCCTTAAGCCATACCTATGATCATTTCCAGTGCAGCAGAAGGAACTCAATGTACTCAAAGGTGAATTTTGTTTCCCAATTTCCCAACTGGAGGTTTGGTTAAGTTTAATTATTAGGTACAGTTAAGCTACGCAGGGTCAGCTTTAGTTAAACATTTAGGTTAGAACAGTCCCTTCTGCCATTACGTTAACGAATCAAACAAAAGTTATCACAGCAGAACAGCTAAAAACAACAGGGACACAGATGTTTATTTACCAACCCAGAAACAATCAGAAAAATATAACAGACTATCAGGAAGAACTGATTTGATAAGGTGCTTCTACTGCTTAAAGTAAAGCATACGTATGCTTAGCCCCCTCAATGGCCGTGAATTCAGAAATTTGCGAGGTCCCGTGGCAAGCCTTGGGACCATTTTTTCAAAGTTCTAAAATCAATTTCTTTTTCTTACAGATATAAAAAGACTCATCTGGGACACCTGGCAATTTTTTTTCTTAAGTTTCCTGAACGAATCCTGTGATTTGCTATGATTTGTGGAAGAATTAATAAAATTATGGCGCATGTTACATTAACATGTAAACATATGGATGAAAACATGTGGGATGAAGTGACTGCCTGACTGCTGGGGATGTTAGAGTAGAGTTGTGTAAACATACCAGTGACCTTCGTTCTCTTCCCATAATTGTTCGCAGTTTTTTATGGCTCATCCTAACTCAATGTCACTGACACCGGTACAGTAAAGTGATGTTCAAGGCCAGCGGCTACGAAGGACTTAACGGAATATTTTATTGTTTGTATCAATACTCTCTCTTTCACACATACATATAAGAACGAACAAAAGAATGAGCAGTAAATGTACACTTAACTTTAAGAAGCAGAAGTACCTGTATGCCCAGTTGGTACGAAATGTGTTGGAAAGCACAAAATTGAATGAAGAATAAGAATAAGGAACTGAATGCTAACTTAAGAGAGCAGGCGGGATGAAAGAGTAATATTTTTCTGATCAGCAAACATTGTTGTTCCATTTCGTCCCCTAAAATTGTGAAACCCATAAATTTTCATCTAACCATACATCCTAAAAACCTTACCAATTCAATTCATATTCCTCTGGTTTGTTTTCTGTATTTTCGTGACTGTTTTGAGGGTGGTAAATTACCTTCTCTTGCTGAAATATTTCTTCCCTCTTATTATCAACACGTTCCTTATGCCGTATCTACGACTGTTTCCAACATAATGGAAGAAAAGTACTCAATGTACTCAGAGATGGATTTCGTTTCCCAGTTTCCCAACTGAAGCCCAGGGTTAGGTTAGATTAAATTATTAGGTAGTTGAGTTAGGTTAAGTTAGGCTAGGTTGTCAGTCACCTCACCAAACTCCACCCCACCACCCTTGTGATCGAGTTGTTAGCAACAAGTGTGGGTGGGGGTAGATTCACGCTCGTTTACCCGTGGCTCGCTCGCTAGCAACCAGATGCTTGCTATTTAAATTGAAGCCATCGTACGGATAATTTTATGTATTACCGTACCAGTTAACCATTTGGTCATGGCCCGGATCTACCAAAACCTGGATAATCTGAGCCTGGATAATCAAGCTTTCATTGTACTGTATTTACATACCATTCAACATGATCACCGCTGTATATACCATTTATAAGCAGCCTCTTCTAGTTAGAGTTTTGTCTGATGGCAGTTTTAGTTTTTAATTTTCTTTCACTGCATTCGCTACTAAATGCCAAACAAACTTTTATACAAAAAAGTTTAATGAATTAAGTGAACTGCATTCTACTGTTCTATTATTTTTTCAATTTAGGATTGAAATAAAGGGTGTTAAGTGGGGTGTTTTGGCTATACAGTGATCCTTCAATTATCCAGACATCCATTATCTGAAAAATCCATTAGCCAGATGCTGTGATCTGGCTGCATTAAACCATTATATGGACATTTTTCCATTTTATCAGAACAAAATGCTTGCATCGGGGTGGAAATTATGGCTGTGCGAACATTTTCGCACCGACCGGGTGGGAATAGCCCAGTGGTGACGTGCTGTCTGGCTTGGTAATTCACTCAACGTTAGTTAGACACCCCGGTGGTCATTCCCAGTTCCCACCCAGCGACCGTGTAATGAACAGCTCTTCTCAGAGTTCTTATGGCGGCGCACATGGTGGCTTCTGTGGATGTTCCCCACCTGCTTTAGGCCTGCAATTCCTTGCACGCCTCTTCCTAGGGTGTGTGATGAAGGCCCCTCCACCAGGGAAAAGGAAGAGGGTAGTGCTGGCTCTGGAGAAGAACCGGGAGATCCTGGAAAGACGGATGTGGAATGTGACTTTCCACATCTTAAAGGGGTTTTATTTTCCATACTTGACCACGATAATTGCTCAGATGTGGCAGTAGTATTAGTACTTGTTCCCTAGGAAGTCTGACCGAACAGCCCCGAGTCCCTAAGGAAAGCCATGATCGAGATGGGCTTTCCAACACAGCTCTCATGGAATGTATGTTGCGTTGTTGGCATAGGTGAATGTAGTCTTCCACAATGTGCTTAATAGTATGGGGTGCTGTGTTACACTTTGGACAGGCATCAGAGATGGAGTCATCCAGCCACTTCTTGTAACTTAAGAGGGCTGGATGATGCCCACATCTCAGCCTGGCCAGGTGGACCCTGTCCTCACGAGGGAGTTAGAAAGGTGGATGTCAGGAGGCTGTGCATGCACCTGTGTGTTGTCTTTAAGTGACTGAATGAAGCAGCGAGTGATCTGAGTATGGATATGCTTCTGGAAGCTGGTCTGAGGCAGGCAAGGGGAAAGAGATAACAGTATTTGTGTATGATATTGTGTGCTGGGTGTTGTTTTGATGTTCCTTGGTGTGTGTGGATGTGCTGTCATGTAGTGTAGTGGATGTTGTGGTTTGTGGAGGCTGCAACAAGAATTTGGGTGCCTCTCAAGTCTTGGTGATCCCTGACTTGAGGACTTTGGTTTCTTAATGTAGGTGGTCAGTGGGTGTAGTAGCTGTGCAGCCTGTGATTATTTTTAGGGCGATGTTCTGTTTGGTCTGTAGAGTGCTGTAGTGTGTTTTAGTGAGGTTAGGAGCCCAAGCAGGGCTTGCATAATTCATCAATGAATGTATATATTGTTTGTATACTGTGGTGGTGGTTTCTTTATTGTGTCCAAATGCTGTATGGGGAAGTGACCTCAAGGCATTGAGTCTTGGTGTTAATTTATTTTTAAAGTTTGTGCATTGATTAAATGGCACTGATGTATGTTACACCAAGGATATTGTGTGTGTGTGTGTG
>JAGKTI010001959.1:0-27655 GCA_018397915.1 Birgus latro | reverse complement strand
GTGTGTGTGTGTGTGTGTGTGTGTGTGTGTGTGTGTGTGTGTGTGTGTGTGTGTTAGGAGAGTGTTGCTTATGGTGAGGTGTGGAATGTGACTGTTCTGCTGTCCAGTTTGTGAGAAGGGTCACTGTAGATTTGGCTGGGGCTATTTTGAGCCTGTTTGTGGTGACCCATTCATGGAGTGTGTTGAGGTAAGGTTGGAGGATGTGTGTGGCTGTGTCTGTGTTTTGGTGTGTACATGTAAGTGTTATGTCATCTGCATAGGAAGCTATGTGTATCTGTGGTGTGTGGGGTGTGGGTATGTCATGCATGTATAGGTTAAAGAGTGTAGGGGACAAAACAGATCCTTGGGGGATGCCATTTGTGAAGTTTCTTATGTTCGAAGACTCACCGGAAAATGTTACAAGTACACATCTGCCTGCTAAGTAGTTTGCCAGCCATCTTTTCGTGTTATTGTGCATGTTTGTGTTGAATATTTTGTTTGTGTGGTTGTGGCGAGGGATGGCATCAAAAGCTTCACTAATGTCTAGTATGACTAGGAGAGTTCTGTGTGGTGGCCTATCTAAATTCATGCCATCAAAAACTCTCTGTGTAAGGTCTGTAAGAGGAGTGTTTGTGGACTGTAGTACCTAAAGCCATGTTGTGATGGGGCTAAGGGGGTGTGAGGTGTAAGCAGCTGTAGTACAAGTCATTCTGTGACTTTAGAGGGGGTACAGAGGAGCGTGATGGGGCAATGTGAGGAAGGTAACGTGGGGTCACTGTTGGGTTTAGGGATAGTAATGATAATGCCATGCTTCCAGATGTTGGATATTAAGTTGTGTGAGTAGATGTAGTTTGATATGTTGGTGAGTACTTGTATGCATTTGTGGTCCAAGGTGTTTAAGGTGAATGTTGCTTATGTTGGCTGGTTCACAGGCAGATGAGTGCCTAAGGTTGCTAATGATGGACTTCGATGGGTTGTAAGTGAAAGGTGCGAAGTCTGGATCTGTGGGGTACTCTCTTATGTTGGATGATACGTCGGTCGTCGCAATGGGGGCTTAGATGGCTGCCATGTGAAAATTGATTTATGAGAGTATCTGCTTGTTGTTTGTTTGAAGGTATGGTGTCTGTTGTTGTGATGGCAGCGTGTGACTGTGTAGTGTTGCTGTTGGAGAGTGTGATGCTGTTTAGTGTTTTGTAGAGTTTGCTGGTGTTTGTTTTGTGGTCAAGTGTTTGGAGATAATCATTACAGTTTAGTGTTTGCAGTTCTGATATTTTATTGTTTATCTGAGTGTTGAGTCCTTGTATTTGTTGTACGGTGTCTTGTGTATGGGGTGCTGGGTGGTTTATAGGTCTGCTTGACCAGAGTTCCATTAAATAACAGGAGCATGTGTTGCACTATGTACTATAGTGGCCTTTTACAAAGTTAGGTTATGTACGAAGGAGGGCAAGGAGAGAAGTCCATTATCTGGATGGACCCACTTTTTGGACATGCCTTTGCCTCTATTACATCGGATAATCAAGAGATTACTGTACTGAAGGAGTTAAATTCAAACGGGCCCCTTCGCCTGACTGTTCTGTGATTCGCTTGTTTCATGTGAGCAAAATGGAGTACATGCAAATACTGTTACGGTTATTTTCAATTTAAAGCACTACTACAGACACTACTCTACATGCTAAATTGTGAGAATATCTAGGCTATTTATAATGCTTTGGGTGCTTTTCTGCATACTTCTGTGGCTAAATCCCATATGAGATAACATGAGCTAACTGAATAGCCTCCTTTGTACAATATAATCTCACTGTGGTATAAAGAAGATTTTGTTCTCTGAAGACATGTGATTCCTTTCTACAGTACTTACTGTCGTCACATGACAAGCAATCTAATGCTTGCACACACGTATTTGTGTACGTGCGCATGTGTGCATGTTGTGAAGCAGCAGTGTTATCAACCGTAACAGCTGACATTTTTACTTTATTTTAAGTGCTGTGAGGGAAATGAGAATGTGATTACAGTATATTAAAATCGGATCAGTAGCTTTGTTAATTTTCAATGCTGAGAAGCAAGCATGGAGCTGGCAATGAAAGAGTGATGGAGGGAGAGGAGGATCAAAACAGTGGTCAATCCTGTTCCTATACAACCTCAGTGTAATGAACTTCAATTATTATGTAAGCTAATCATCACTGCCTTGCACTTTTCAGTGTGCATTTACATGGATTACATTCTGAATATCTTATGTGCAGGAATTTACAGACAAAATAACTTTGCTGATGACTGACGCAAAACTGGTGTTGAGTGACTGGCAATTTTTATTTTTGATGGTTGAGCACAGTCACTTGTAATGACACTGTTAACTGCATACATACTGCAATTTAACATAATTTACCCATGTTTTGGTTGCTAAATAAGGCAGTGATAATGGAGGCAATTCTGGGGGGTGAACTGGTAGTCAGTTACACTGGAGTGTGAAAAAATGAGCATATACTGTATACATACAGGGCATCTTCTGTATCCAAATGACTAATATCCAAACTTCTGTTCATCTAAATCATCATTTTCAGCACCAATTGTCATCATATGATAGCATATTCCAATTTATCTGAATCCTAATATAAAAAATATATATATACTGTATATACATATATATATGTATTTCTACGTAAGAGTTTTCCAACTTACACAAACCACTTGATGCAATGAAATGAACAACCAATCCTCTGGAGACAGTACATGTACTGTATGTTGTCTGGTCACAGCACATCTGACTTTCACATGTCTACCCTTTGTGCCCCCTACTCTTTATCCTCACCTGGTTCTTATCTAGCTCTCCATCCTGCAGCTCAGCCTCTCCCTGCTCTTGAAAGGTGATGATGATGAGAGCCACGAAGATGTTTACAAAGAAGAATGGGAAGACAATGAAGTAGACGATGTAAAATATGGACATTTCGATGGCCACATGCGGTTTTGGGGCGCGGTCCTCATGTGTTATGGCCATTGAGTTTTGTAGTACCCTGAGGGATGAGTATAATAAGTAAAGAAAGTACAAGACACATCAATATCTATTGCTAGCAACATATTTTTTCAATATTCTAGTCCTACTCATAGAAAATGCTAAAGTAAAGAAGTAGAATACAAGAACTCTTCACTAACTCCAAACAGCATGATTAATTTTCCTATTCTTATAGAAATCTACCTAGCTGGAACCAAAATCTAATGATCCTGCTGACAGCATGGCACTAGATAATTAAAGACCTTAAAAGGGCCACTACTTATGCATCTGTTGCTGTTGTTGGTTAATCCCCGTCAGCCTGGGTAAGCAGACCAGTCAACCACAGGTAAGCACCTGCTTCTGTGGAGCCATCATATGGGTTAAGTACCATACATACACTGTGAAGGAAACCAGTGCCCCTTTGTAATAGATAGCATCTCCCAAGAAATGGACCAGAGTTTTTCCCCACAGCAAGGTGGAGGGAAAAATGAGCATGCTTGGCTCCCTGGAGGACAATGCAACAGCTTAACTCAACCCAGAGTACACAGTATCACTGAATGTAGGTTCCCCAACAGTGTTTTTGATGCAGTACTATTTACGAACTGCTAATTATATAGCTGTTTCAATATTTGAGCACTGGTGAATTCTTCAAAAGATGTGGTACTATGAGACACCAAAGTTCAGTCACTGTTATTATTATTATTATTATTATTGTTTTTATTGTTGTTGTTGTTGCTGTTGTTGTTGTTATAGCTGTTAACACTAATGATCTCCACCTATTACAGTAAGTGGAGATCTTTGTTTCAATCATTATTTTTATTATCATTATTACAGTAAAAGTCCTTTCATTCGGCAGCTAGTCTTACGGTACAGTATTTCCGGTCTTTCAGAGGTTTTCATGAACAGTTTCATTACGAAAGTTCTCTGCTTTTCTGACACATACTGTATGCTGATCCAATCGGCCAATTTGGTGCTGCTGGCACTAGATCTAGTGCTTTTCATAACAATTTAACAATTTTCATAACTTAGTGCCAATAAATATTAGATTTTCTTCTACATCTAGCACATTTTGAAATCCAAATTAGCACGAAAGTTTGAACAGTTCACCTAGAGCTTAGTGTGTTTTAAAGTTGAGCTTAGCGCTTCTGAAGATTTCTACTTGCCAACACTGCATGCACTATTAACCATCATGATTTGTGAGTGTCTGGCTTTGTGAGCTGGACCTATTGAAAGTTTGGAAACTCTGTCATGCTATTTTATGGTCATCTCATTCTCATGTTGTGCTATGACCTCTACTAGTGGAAAGCCAACTGGTGTTGTGAAAAAAATGCACCCTTAAGGTGCTGACATCACCAAGAAGACTGAATTATTGAAAAAAATTGGAGGGAGGGTTGTTAGTGTGTGTGCGCACGCGCACACCTACTAAGTCACGAGTGATGACGTCATCGGAAGGTTCCTGTGGTATGCAACCGGGAACCTTGGCAGTTCACGTTGTGAGGCCGGTGAGTGTGGTTTGCCTAGTTCCTACACTGGTAGCAGAGCGTAGTTAGAAGAATGGCGTCGTGTTCGACCAAGTGGCCTTCAAAACTTGAAAATGATTCTGCATATGAGAGCTGGAAAAAAGACATTGGCATTTGGTGCGAACTAACGAACCTAGCAAAAGAAAAACAAGCCTCAGCTATTCACCTGTCATTGTCTGGAAGACCGAGGGTGGCGTCTTCGCAGATTGATACAGATGTTCTGAAGCAGAAGGATGGTGTTCAGACCCTGCTGAAAAAATTAGACGGTTTATTTCTCGTGGACAAAGGACGTCGACAGTTTGCATCTTTTTATGAGCTGTACAACTTCAGAAGAGCCAGTGATATGAACATTCAGGAGTTCGTGACAGAATTTGAGCAGGTTTATTTCAAATTTACAAACCAGGACATGGAACTGCCAAATTCTGTGATAGCTTTTATGCTCTTAGCTACATGCAAACTTTCAGACAGTGAGCGACAACTAGTGATGTCCGCGATAACTGAGGTGACATACGAAAATATGAAATCTGCTCTGAATCGTATTTTTGCAGGTGAAATTGGCAGGCAGAACGAGGCATCGGTGTCCGCCCGGGAGGTGAAAGACGAACCAGTATTTTGGAGTGACGAAGTTGAGGGTAACGAAATGCTTTATGCTAGAGGTACTCGACGAGGACAGAGAATGTTGCGGGGTGGTGCAATACGTGATCGACGTCGGGGTAGTGGCTGATGTTCAACCGTATCTGCTAGAATTCCCCAACGCTCATCCACCGGCACGAGGCAGAACCCACTTGGGCCTGACGGAAAGGTATCGAGGTGTTTCGTATGTGATTCTAGATTTCATTGGGCATGTGACTGTCTGGATGCATATGAAAACGACGGCAGTCGAGAGGAGAATTCTGAAACAGTGCATCTGTCGTTATTTATGGGCTATGCGGATAATGCCGCTAGTAGAGGTAAGTCACAGACTCTAGTAGAAGAATCTAAGGGATGTGCTCTTCTAGACACAAGGTGTCCTACAACTGTATGTGGAGTTAAATGGATCAATTGCTATCTAAGTGAGCTCACTGATTACGAATGTGATGCTGTAAGAGAAGAAGCGTCATCCTCAACGTTTACTTTTGCTGATGGTGTCAAAGTTTCTTCCCTAAAACGTGTTACTCTGCCCTGCTACATTGGAAATATGCATGCTACCATCGTGACTGTTGTTGTGGACTGCAATATTCCCTTGCTGTTGAGTAGATGTTCCATGAAAAAAGCAAAAATATTGATTAACCTTGGAACTGACCAGGTCAAAATTTGTGGAACTATCATTGATTTAAAGTCCTCATCTTCAGGCCATTACTTACTTCCAATTTCCTTATGACTAGATCGTGAATTTTGTGAAACAATCATGTTGGCATCTCGTGGGGGTGATGTAGAAAAAACCGCTTTGAAGCTTCACAGGCAATTTGGACACCCTACATCGGCAAAACTAATTAAACTGATCACAGATGCGGGAATTAAAAGTTCAAAACTGGAACGATTTAAGAAAGCCAAGCCCCGACCCGTAGTCAGTTTGCTCATGGCGTCTAAGTTTAACGAAGCCATAGCCATGGATTTAAAGGCTTGGGGAAGGCATTATTTCTTACTCCTTGTTGATTTGGTGACCAGGTATTGTAATGCGATAGTAATCGCAGATAAGTGTGTGCCCACCATTATCAAAGGAATATTTCGGAGCTGGATTGTTGTGTTTGGTGCACCTAGAAAAATTCTTCCAGACAATGGCTGTGAATTCAACAATGCAGAAATGCGAGCACTGGGAGAGGCCTTCAATATCAAGATCATGACAACGTCTGCAGAGAGTCCTTGGAGCAACGGAGTCTGTGAGTGTCAAAATGCAGTCATTGGTGACACTGTTAGGAAGATAATGGCTGATAGCCAGTGTGAATTGGATGTGGCCTTGGCATGGGCAGTATCGGCAAGAAATGCTCTCACCAACTACTCAGGCTTTTCTCCTAACCAACTTGTTTTTGGTCAAAACCCTGGTCTGCCTAATGTGTACGCAAATGATCCTCCAGCCTTGGAACCTTCATCACCATTGAAAATTGTGAGAGACAACATGAACGCTCATCATTTAGCTAGACAAGAGTTTATAAAGACCGAATCAGATGAACGCTTGGCTAGGGCTCTGCAGCACAACGTACATTCGAGTGACCTAAACGACATCCGAAATGGAGATGAAGTCTACTACAAAAGAAATGACAGTCATGAGTGGCATGGTCCCGGAATTGTAATAGGCAGAGATGGGAAACAAATTCTGGTGAGACACGGCGGAGTATACGTGCGAGTGCACGTATGTCATCTAGTGTGAGCGCCAGAGCAAGATACTACAGTTGAAAGTGGTGTCAGCAGTGATGAGAAGAACAATGTTGTCCAGGAGATGATGCCTAATGACGATCCTACGCAAGTGTTGAATGACTATCCACCAGATGACGAGTCGGAAGCTGGTGTGGTCCCAATTGATGAGGTTCCGATTAATCAGCTTCCCAAAGTTTCTGTTGGTCAACGTATAAAGGGAATACATTCAGAAAGTGGAGAGTTGGTGTCTGGAAGGATTATAAGTCGGGCAGGTAAAGCCACTGGAAGGTACAAACACTGCTGTAATTTGAAGAGGGACTCTGACGGCAGCATTGATTGGATACATTTGAGAAAGGATCTTAGCGAATGGGAAGTGGTTGATGATGACGCAGAAATGCTTGTTCTTTTCAACTCTGAGGCCGTATTATGCGCTAAGGAAAATGAAATTACAAATTGGCAGAATAATGATGTGTATGAGGAAGTAGAGGTGCCATAACGGTTCGATGGGTTGTGACAGAAAAACAGAAAAATGGAAAGCCTATTGTTAAGGCCCGCTTAGTTGCCAGAGGATTTGAGGAAGACACAGTGGATCTCCGAAAAGACTCGCCTACTTGTTCAAAGAAAGCAGTGCGTTTGGTCTCCACCAACCAGTGGGATTGCCACACTATGGACGTGAAAGCTGCCTACTTGCAAGGTAACGACACTGAGAGAGTTGTTCATTTATGTCCTCCACCTGAATATGCAAATGGTAAATTATGGAGACTAAAGAAAACTGTTTACGGCCTTTGTGATGCTGCTAGGCATTGGTATCTGCGCGTAAAAGATCAGTTGTTGAGTCTCGGAGCTAAAGTGTCATCAATGGATTCAGTGGTGTTTCTTGGAGCAATGGTGGCAAAGTCGAAGGCATTGTATGCATCTACGTCGACGACTTCCTTTGGGCTGGTACACATGAGTTCGAACAGCAAGTGACAAATCGTTTGAGTCAGATATTCCTCATCGGCAGTTCAGAATCAAAAGCCTTCAAATACGTTGGTCTCAATGTCATCTCCAACATCGATGGCAGCATAACGCTCGACCAATTCCAGTATGCTTCATCTTTGAAACCTGTCATGCTGAGTAAACATCGTGAAGCAGTAAAATCAGGGGAGCTGTCCGAGTCTGAGAAAATGGAGTACCAAGCATTAATTCGTTTCGTTTCATTTTTGAAGGCTCAAACATGCTTGCATGTGTCGGCCTTGGTCACCTAATGGCGGCTCTCCACGCTGCTCGATCTCTGGCAGCCTCCCTGTTCAGTCCTTTAACCATTAAGTCACATTTAATGACCTTGTCCCATGTCTCTCTCGGTCTACCCCTCCCCAAATATTAACACTTCTCACCCTCTGTACCCAATTATCATCCCCCATCCTCACCACAAGTCCAAACCACCTCAGCCTACCTCTCCTCATCACAACACCAAAACACTCCAGTCCCATCCTACCCCTCAACTCTTCTATCGTAAACCCAGCCCCCCCAGGCCTTGCACGCAGGGACGCACTGCACATCCACCTAATCATTGTCATTTCTGTACATTTAAACCTGCGAATATCCTCTTCCTTTACTGCCCAGGTCTCACTACCATACAGCATCACACTCCTAACACATGCTGCATACAAAGACCCCTTAGCACGTAAGGAGAGTCCTCTCAATGTCAGAAGAGGCAACAGCTCCCTGAACTTCTTCCAACCACTTCTCACTCTAGCAACCGAGCTAACTCAAGCCCCACCTCCGGCACATAACATGTCTCCCAAATAACAAAACTCCTCCACACACTCAAGAGACTCACCTGCAAGTTCAACCCTCTCACGCCTAACAATCTCCACCTGCTCTCCCCGACACGCCGCACACATGAAATCAGCATTATCTCGCAGTCTACCTCTAATACCACTACATCTCTTGTGCACTCATTTATCACAAACACTACACTAGATGGAATTACTTCCCACACCCATGTGGCAACCTGCACATGGCCACTCTCCCTCTCCTCTGATTGTACTGCCACCAACACTAGATATCATCACTTTTGTTTTATCTGCATTTACCCTTAAGCCCTTGTACCCCATACCATCTCTCCACTTCTTAAATCTTTCCTCAGCCTCCTTTTCATTCTCTGCAATCAACACCAAATCATCAGCATACAACATCTCCCATGGGAGTCCATCTCTGAAGTCACGGGAGAGGGCTTCAAGCACCATGATAAACAACAAGGGACTCAAAACTGACTCCTGATGCACACCAACATTCACGCAAAACTCATCACTCAAAGCTCCATTCACTCTTACCTAGGTGCGAGCACCGATGTAAATGACCATAACCACCCTAACCAGCCACTCTTCCAACCTTAGCTTTCTCATTGCCCACTTCACCACCTCTCTAGGGACTCTGTCAAAGGCCTTTTCCAAATCAACAAAAACAAAATACAATTCCCTTTTCTTACTAATATATTTTTCCTGAAGCTGTCAAACAATGAATATGGCATCAGTGGTCCCCCTGCCTGGCATAAACCCAAACTCCATCTCACTGATATTCACTCTTTCTCTAATCATACCTTCTAGAACTCTCTCCATTACTTTCATTATCTGATCTAAAAGCTTTATACCTATGTAATTTCCCCTTTCCAGGGCATCACCCTTCCCTTTGTACACATTTACAATTACACTCTTCAGCTGATCATCTGGGACCACACACTCATATACACTATAATCATATTTATCAGGTAAGTGATTAACCTCACCCTAGTATCTCCTGAGGCCTTCAACATTTCGGCAGTCAACCCAGACACACCTGCCGCCTTCCCCACCTACATCCTGCCTATTGCCTCAATCATAGTAGCAGCATCAATCAAAGGCCAAGGCCCAAACACTGGATCAGATGGCTCCAAACCTTCCCTATCCCAATCAAACTCCTCATTCAACAACCAGCTATAATGCTCTCTCCATGCATCTTTAATATCCTCACTGTTCACCACTACCCTTCCTTCATCATTCTTCACACACTGCTCGCCTACAATGTCCCGATTATCCCTCTTCACCTGATTTGCAACCCTAAAAACCATATTTTTCCTTCCTCCATGATTTAGATTATCAAGTAAAAGTCTCTGTGACTCAGACTTCGTCCTGTATACCTCTCTTCTAGCCCTGCGCTTGGCAGCCAAGTACTCCCCCCTGTTACCACCCTTCTTCCATTCCCGAAAAAGCCTTCTTTTCTCCTTAACTGCGGCTTCTACACCCTCATCCCACCACCAAGTTACTTTATGTCTTGGTGGGCCTCTTGTCCAACCGCATATTGCATCGGTAACTCTCAAGAGGTTGTTCTTAAGGGCCCTATACTGTTCATTAACGTCTCTATCTACGGCTTCCTGTTCAGCCACCACTCTCCTCACCTCACTATAAAAGGCATCCCTTACTGATTGGTTTCCCAGCTTCCATATTTTCCTCCTAGGTACATATGTCCTCCTTCTCATCATTCGTTCCTTAAGCACCATGTCACAAATCAACAGTTTGTGCTGCTGCACACACTCCTCGCTTCCTATAACTTTAACATCNACCACTACCCTTCCTTCATCATTCTTCACACACTGCTCGCCTACAATGTCCCGATTATCTCTCTTCACCTGATTTGCCACCCTAAAAACCATATTTTTCCTTCCTTCATGATTTAGATTATCAAGTAAAAGTCTCTGTGACTCAGACTTCGCCCTGTATACCTCTCTTCTAGCCCTGCGCTTGGCAGCCAAGTACTCCTCCCTGTTACCACCCTTCTTCCATTCCCGAAAAAGCCTTCTTTTCTCCTTAACTGCAGCTTCTACACCCTCATCCCACCACCAAGTTACTTTATGTCTTGGTGGGCCTCTTGTCCAACCGCATATTGCATCGGTAACTCTCAAGAGGTTGTTCTTAAGGGCTCTATACTGTTCATTAACGTCTCTATCTACGGCTTCCTGTTCAGCCACCACTCTCCTCACCTCACTATAAAAGGCATCCCTTACTGATTGGTTTCCCAGCTTCCATATTTTCCTCCTAGATGTCCTCCTTCTCATCACTCGTTCCTTAAGCACCATGTCCCAAATCAACAGTTTGTGCTGCTGCACACACTCCTCACTTCCTACAACTTTAACACCCCTCACTAATCTCCTATCAACCCTCCTGACCAGAAAATAATCTATCTGACTACTATTTCCCCCGGACTCGTACGTAATCAATCTACTCACTCTTTTTCTAAAATGTGTGTTGCACACAATCATGTCCATAGCCTCCCCAAACTCGAGTATTCTTTCCCCTTCCGCATTCCTCACACCATATGCACATCCTCCATGGACTCCTTCATAACCTTGAGCTGCTTCACAAACATGACCATTTAAATCCCCTCCCAGAACCACTACCTCATCATTGCCCATACCACTTACTACACGTATTAAATCATCCCAAAATCTATCCTTCTCTGCATCATCCAATCCTACCTGTGGAGCATATGCCGATATAACTGAAATCATCACCCGTCCGATCAAAATTTTCACTACTAATATCCTATCACTTACTCTCATAACATTCATAACATANTCTCACCCTCTGTACCCAATTATCATCCCCCATCCTCTCCACATGTCCAAACCACCTCAGCCTACCTCTCCTCATCACAACACCAATACACTCCAGTCCCATCCTACCTCTCAACTCTTCCATCGTAAACCCAGCCCCCCCAGGCCTTGCACGCAGGGACGCACTGCACATCCACCTAATCATTGTCATTTCTGTACGTTTAAACCTGCGAATATCCTCTTCCTTTACTGCCCAGGTCTCACTACCATACAGCATCACACTCCTAACACATGCTGCATACAAAGACCCCTTAGCACGTAAGGAGAGTCCTCTCAATGTCAGGAGAGGCAACAGCTCCCTGAACTTCTTCCAACCACTTCTCACCCTAGCAACCGAGCTAACTCCAGCCCCACCTCCGGCACATAACATGTCTCCCAAATAACAAAACTCCTCCACACACTCAAGAGACTCACCTGCAAGTTCAACCCTCTCACGCCTAACAATCTCCACCTGCTCTCCCCGACACGCCGCACACATGAAATCAGCATTATCTCGCAGTCTACCTCTAATACCACTACATCTCTTGTGCACTCATTTATCACAAACACTACACTAGATGGAATTACTTCCCACACCCATGTGGCAACCTGCACATGGCCACTCTCCCTCTCCTCTGATTGTACTGCCACCAACACTAGATATCATCACTTTTGTTTTATCTGCATTTACCCTTAAGCCCTTGTACCCCATACCATCTCTCCACTTCTTAAATCTTTCCTCAGCCTCCTTTTCATTCTCTGCAATCAACACCAAATCATCAGCATACAACATCTCCCATGGGAGTCCATCTCTGAAGTCACGGGAGAGGGCTTCAAGCACCATGATAAACAACAAGGGACTCAAAACTGACTCCTGATGCACACCAACATTCACGCAAAACTCATCACTCAAAGCTCCATTCACTCTTACCTAGGTGCGAGCACCGATGTAAATGACCATAACCACCCTAACCAGCCACTCTTCCAACCTTAGCTTTCTCATTGCCCACTTCACCACCTCTCTAGGGACTCTGTCAAAGGCCTTTTCCAAATCAACAAAAACAAAATACAATTCCCTTTTCTTACTAATATATTTTTCCTGAAGCTGTCAAACAATGAATATGGCATCAGTGGTCCCCCTGCCTGGCATAAACCCAAACTCCATCTCACTGATATTCACTCTTTCTCTAATCATACCTTCTAGAACTCTCTCCATTACTTTCATTATCTGATCTAAAAGCTTTATACCTATGTAATTTCCCCTTTCCAGGGCATCACCCTTCCCTTTGTACACATTTACAATTACACTCTTCAGCTGATCATCTGGGACCACACACTCATATACACTATAATCATATTTATCAGGTAAGTGATTAACCTCACCCTAGTATCTCCTGAGGCCTTCAACATTTCGGCAGTCAACCCAGACACACCTGCCGCCTTCCCCACCTACATCCTGCCTATTGCCTCAATCATAGTAGCAGCATCAATCAAAGGCCAAGGCCCAAACACTGGATCAGATGGCTCCAAACCTTCCCTATCCCAATCAAACTCCTCATTCAACAACCAGCTATAATGCTCTCTCCATGCATCTTTAATATCCTCACTGTTCACCACTACCCTTCCTTCATCATTCTTCACACACTGCTCGCCTACAATGTCCCGATTATCCCTCTTCACCTGATTTGCAACCCTAAAAACCATATTTTTCCTTCCTCCATGATTTAGATTATCAAGTAAAAGTCTCTGTGACTCAGACTTCGTCCTGTATACCTCTCTTCTAGCCCTGCGCTTGGCAGCCAAGTACTCCCCCCTGTTACCACCCTTCTTCCATTCCCGAAAAAGCCTGCTTTTCTCCTTAACTGCGGCTTCTACACCCTCATCCCACCACCAAGTTACTTTATGTCTTGGTGGGCCTCTTGTCCAACCGCATATTGCATCGGTAACTCTCAAGAGGTTGTTCTTAAGGGCTCTATACTGTTCATTAACGTCTCTATCTACGGCTTCCTGTTCAGCCACCACTCTCCTCACCTCACTATAAAAGGCATCCCTTACTGATTGGTTTCCCAGCTTCCATATTTTCCTCCTAGGTACATATGTCCTCCTTCTCATCACTCGTTCCTTAAGCACCATGTCCCAAATCAACAGTTTGTGCTGCTGCACACACTCCTCACTTCCTACAACTTTAACACCCCTCACTAATCTCCTATCAACCCTCCTGACCAGAAAATAATCTATCTGACTACTATTTCCCCCGGACTCGTACGTAATCAATCTACTCACTCTTTTTCTAAAATGTGTGTTGCACACAATCATGTCCATAGCCTCCCCAAACTCAAGTATTCTTTCCCCTTCCGCATTCCTCACACCATATGCACATCCTCCATGGACTCCTTCATAACCTTGAGCTGCTTCACAAACATGACCATTTAAATCCCCTCCCAGAACCACTACCTCATCATTGCCCATACCACTTACTACACGTATTAAATCATCCCAAAATCTATCCTTCTCTGCATCATCCAATCCTACCTGTGGAGCATATGCCGATATAACTGAAATCATCACCCGTCCGATCAAAATTTTCACTACTAATATCCTATCACTTACTCTCATAACATTCATAACATACTCCACCCAATTCTCCGCAACCAACACACCCACACCCCCATATCGGTCAGTTCCCCCCTGCCAAAACAGCTTATAGCAGCAATCCTTCCCAGCAATCTTTCTGGCTGATCCACCCCTGTACCGGACTTCCTGCAAACATGCCACATCCACCCACCTCCTACTAAATGCCTCAACAACTTCCCCCGCTCTTCCCCTCAAACTTCCCACATTCCACGAACCCACCCTAAACCCCCTGGGTGATTTGCTGTCCTCAGGCTTGCTCTGATGCATATATTTGTACTTGGTCATAGTCGGTAAGATAAAGGGGGGTAAACATTCCAAAGGCCCAACCCATTGCACAGTCCTAGGTCCAGGCAATGGATCTGGGACCCCTAGCCCACCAGCTTACTAGTAATGGATCTGGGACCCCTAGCCCACCAGCTTACTAGTGGTTGTGGTAGTGGCCTCGGTGCATCCTGCCAGGACACCTGCAGGGACACCCTCCAAGCGTGCCTTGGCACTGCAACTGCCCTGCCATTATACACCCACTGATAGGGCAGCCTCCTGGGGCGCTACTCCCAGGTTCAGGCCCCTCTCTATTGAGCGGAAGCGGCAGCCTGGGAACCGCAATGCCCTGTACCCTCTAGCACAGGTTCGAGCCCCATCTCGCCCCGGACCCATGATCTATGCCGGCGGAACCCCTGTCAAGCCTCCCCCCAAAAGTCCGCCACTAGGTAGCGGGGGCAAAATTTTCTGGCCGCATGCCATTGCTGGCGTCAACCCCTGTAACTCAATTGGATTGCCACAAACACTCAGCCAGATATTGCCTTTGATGTGTGTGAGTTGAGTGTGAATAGCAACCGAGCTACCGTAGCGGATTTGCTTAGACTCAATAAGGTAATCTCAAGGGTGAAGACTGACAACATGAAGCTATACATTCCAAGAATGGGGCCAATTGAGGACTGTCATATAGAGTGCTTTTCGGATGCCTCATTTGCCAACCTTGTAGGCAATGGATCTCAGGAAAGTTTTGTGATCTTCCTAAGAGATGCTAGTGAGGCAAGATGTCCTATATTCTGGCAGACAAGAAAGATCAGGAGGGTCGTCAAATCTACCTTATCTGCTGAGGTGTTGGCGCTGCTTGAATGTGCTGAAACTGCTGTATGTCTCGCCAACATATTGCGTGAGGTTTCTGGATGTGGAAAGATCAAAATAAAGTGTTTCGTCGACAACAAGAGTCTGGTGGACGCCCTTTACTCTGTAGGAGCGTAGAAGACAGGAGATTGCGCATTGATAGTGCTGTGTTGCGGGACATGTTGGAGCGGGGGGAGACTGATGAGGTATCCTGGGTGGATACATCACAACAACTGGCTGATTGTCTCACCAAGAAAGATGCCTCGACTGAGTGGCTGCCTGCAGCATTCAGCCGAGACTAGAAAGTTTATAATACTTCAAGAGACATCACATATCTGTATGTGGCCACAGACTGGGTCTTGGTAGTAATTAAACAAAAGTGTATGTACTGGATACATAGTGCGTATCGGGTGTTGATGGTACTCACACAAAAGTCTATGTACTGGATACATAGTGTGTATCAGACGCAAATAGACCATCCAGCTTCGTCCTTGGAATCTTCTGTCAAATTAAGAAGAGAGGGTGAAAGTGTTAGTGTGTGTGCGCATGCACACACCTGCTAAGTCACGAGTGATGACGTCATCGGAAGGCTCCTGTGGCATGCAACCGGGAACCTTGGCAGTTCACGTTGTGAGGCCGGTGAGTGTGGTTTGCCTAGTTCCTAGTTCCTAGGAAAAAGATAATGGAAGATTTCGGTGTGAGTTCTTCCACTATATATGACCTTAACAAACAGAAGGCCAGTTTAGTGCTTAGGGCTGACCAATAATACTTGCTAGACACTGTGACTGCACTGGGGTGGCCGACCATGACTGCTAGAAACTTTTTGGTAGGTTTTCCCTGTCATTTGGCAATTTCTGCTCTTTCAGCATCTGCTTGGTCCCGAAGATGCTGAATGAGAGGACTTTTACTGTATTAATACCTCTGCCAAGGAGGTTATGTTATACCCCCAAGTTGGTTTGTTTGTCTGTCTGTCTGTTAGCTGGATTACTTAATAAGTTATGAATAGATTTTGATGAAATTTTGTGGAAGGTTGGGTCATGGGCCAAGGAATAAACTATTAAATTTTGGGCTGGATCCGGATCCAGATTCAGAGTATCCCGCACAATATCTCCAAAAGTTCTCAATGAATTTCAATGAAATTTTGTGGACTGGTGCACCACAGACCAAGAAAAAAATGATTAAATTTGGGGGCAGATCTAAATTCTGATCTGACATCCACGGAACCGGATCCGGGATTATTCAAAAAGTTATGAACAGAATTTTATGAAACTCAGTGGAAGGGCGGGCCAAGGAAGAAATGATTAAATTTCAGGGTGGATCTGGATCTGGATCCAAAGTATCCAGCACAATACTTCCAAAAGTTCTCAATGAATTTCAATGATATTTTGTGGAAAGGTGGGCCATGGACAAAGAAAGAATTGATTAAATTTTTGGGTGGATCCAGATCTGGATCCTATATTCACAGATCCAGATCTGGACCCTATATCCATGGATTTGGATCCATACCCTTTTTAATGGCAATGGCATTAGCAGAAGTATGTGCTCCCTGGGCACTTTCTAGTTGTTATTAAAGTATTATTCGTTTTGTTTTTGAAGGCTCCAACATGCTTGCATGCGTCGGCCTTGGTCACCTAATGGCGGCTGTCCATTCTGCTCGATCTTTGGCAGCCTCCCTGTTCAATCCCTTAACCCTGAGGTCACACTTAATGACCTCGTCCCATGTCTTTCTCGGTCTACCCCTCCCCCAATATTAACACTTCTCACCCTCTCCACCCAATTATCACCCCTCATCCTCTCCACATGTCCAAACCACCTCAGCCTACCTCTCTTCATCACAACACCAATACACTCCAGTTCCATCCTACCTCTCAACTCTTCCATCATAAACCCAGCCCTGCAGGGATGCACTGCACGTCCACCTAATCATTATCATTTCTGTATGTTTAAGCCTGGGAATATCCTCTTCCTTTATTCCATCACAATTTGTCTAGCATTTTATCATACTTATTGAAGATGTACAGCACCATGACCCTATTACACTGACCCAGTTTCAGTGACTTTGACCTAGGTTCCTAGGTCTATCTATTTATAGCCAGACACCATAATCCCGTAAGGGGCGGTTGTTTGTCTCAGAGTTACTTTTACTGGAAGGGACACTAACCCTCTGGCAACCCACTAGTTGACACACAGAGCACAGTATGTGTTGATTATATTGTTACCACCCAGCACTGTAAATGGTTTCCTGGCTTACAGGACACTATCTGGCTTGTCACTCAATGTAAAGCCAACTGAGGAGGAAAGAAGAGTAATAAAAAGTGGGAGAAAAAGGAAGAGAGAGGACAGACAAAGAAATAAAGGGACAAAGGTGAAGGAAGGAGTAGGTAGCACTACATCATGTGAGTGGATGATGGTCACCACCACCCACGAGGTCTAAAAATGTCCAAAATCATGAATTTTCAAAATGCTTACTCCAAAACTATTATTGATACAACATAAACATACAAGGAAATCCAGTGATAAAATTATTTTCTAAACATTTGTATGGAAAAAATTTGAAGGTCATTCATACGTGAGATTATGATATTTCAGACACTCCACTTTTTAATTACACTTCCATACAGGAAAATCCAAAATAAAATAAGGTACTTCTTGAATCTAACAGTTTTATCTGGTCCTGGACCAGGTCTGTATACTTTTGGTGGCAGTTTGACCAACGGTTTTTGAGTTATTAAAAAAAGCGTAAGTTGTGCCTGTGATCAATATTCTCATAGATGGAGATCAGTAACTGTCTCTAACAGTTACAGTCTTCTAGTTATTACTGTCATTAGGTTCCTACGCTCCTCTGTGGGGCGACATAGGATTGATAATGAATGGATGGATGGATGGATTATTATTCTTTCTATCTATCTACAGCCAGACACCATAATCCCATAAGGAGTAGTCGTTTGTCTCTGAGTCAGTTTGTTTTTTTCTCCGTCAACCCATATGCTGACATGTAGGAAAAACGTATGAGCTGGTTATATGGTTATCGCCCAGCATAGTAAATGGTCTCCTGGCTTACAGGAAACCATTTGGTTTGTCACTCAATGTAAAAGCCACCTGAAAGGGAAAGAATAATAACTAAAAGTGACAGGAAAGATTATTATTATTATTATTTGGCGGTAAACTGTGAGAGAATGGGAATATGGATGGGGTATAAGCGCAAGAGTGGGTGAGAATGAGAGGGCGAAAGAGGGAGTGTGTACTGTTGTGAGCAACAGGTGGAAGGAGAATGTAAAACAATATGGATCAGTTGGGTCAAGGATTGTGTGGATAAGAGTGAAAGTTCGACTACAAATGTGGGCAACTGTGTGCGTGTATGCGCCAACACAAGATCGTGTAAGTAGAGTGAGAGAAGCGTTTTGGACAAATGTGGAAGCCTGCTTGGAAAAGTTTGAAAGGAATGAAAGAGTGTTTCTGATTGGAGATATGAATGGAAAAGTAGGGAATGAGAAGGTGGATGGAGCGGTTGGTGAGTGGGGTGTGCCTGCAGAGATGGATGAGAATGGTAGTGCTTTAGTGGACATTTGTGCTGGGAGGGGGTTGGTGGTAGCTAATACCCTCTTCAGGCACAAAATGATCCATAGGTATACATGGCGAGTGGTGAGAAGAGAGGACAGTGGAATGAATGAACGGAAGGCAATGATTGACTATGTGGGCGTGGATGAAAGGATGAGAAGATGTGTAATGGATGCAAGAGTATATAGAGATTGGGGGAGTGGACTTTCTGACCACCACTTGGTGGTGGCCAGAATCAGAGTCCAAACAAGATGGAGGAAGAGAAGAAGGGAAGGACAGGAAGTATTTGTTACAAGGAGGGTAGAAAAGTTACAAGAGGATGGAATAAAGGCTGAATATAAAAGGGAAGTGGAGGAGCGATTGAGTAAATATAGACTGGAGCAGATGGTGGACGTGGAAGGTATGTACAAGGTGTTCACAGAAGAAATCTGTGCAGCATGTGAGGTGGTGTGTGGGGTGAAGAGAAGACGAAAGGGGGTTCAGGGAACAGCATGGTGGACTGAAGAGGTGAGAAAGGCTGTGGCACAAAAGAAGAAAGCATATAATGAGTGGATGAGGAACAGGGGTGACGAAGAAGCTGAGAGACGGACGAGAGAGTTATATGTAGTGAGGAGGAGAGAGGTGAAAAGATGAGTAAGAAGAGAGTGGATGAGGAATTTGGAAGGAATTTGAGTGTAAAGAGGAGGGAATGTAAGAAAATGTTCTGGAAGGAGGTAAAGAGAGCTAGACAGGGTGCCAACGAAGTCAGTGGGGGTGTGAAAGATAAACGTGGTAGATTACTAGTGGAGAAGGGAGAAAAAGTAAACAAATGGAGAGAACACTTTAATGAACTGTTGAACATAGAGAATGAAAGTAATGCAAGTATAAGTGGTTGGGGAATGGCAGGGAGAAGGAGGGTTGTGAGAAGAGAGGAAGAAATCACCATGATGGAAGGGTGGAAGCAATGAAGAAAGTTAAAATGGGGAAAGCCCCAGGAATTGATGGAGTGTGTGGTGAAATGCTGAAGCATGGGGGAGAGATAGTAATAGAATGGATGTGGAAGGTGTGCAGATTGGCTTGGGAGGAGGGTAGAGTCCCGGAGGATTGGAAGTCATGTATACAGTAATTATTCCTCTGTACAAAGGAAAAGGGGAAAAAGCTGTGTGTGGTAATCATAGGGGCATTTGCCTTCTCAGTGTAATAGGAAAAGTATATGGTAGGATACTTGTTGACAGAGATAGGGAAATTACTGAGGAATTAGTTGGAGAAGAACAAGGAGGTTTTAGCAAGGGAAGAGGTTATGTAGACCAGATATTCATTCTTTGATCCTAAGTGGAAAAGTTTCTAGAGAAGGGCAAGAAGTTGTATGCAGCCTTCATGGATCTGGAGAAAGAATATGACAGGGTGGATAGACAAGGTTTGTGGATGGTATTAGGAATATATGGAGTGGATTGGAAGTTATTGAAGACACTGAAGAGTATGTATGAGGGTGCTAAGGCGGCAGCGCGTGTGGATGGCAAACTGAGTGAATCTTTCCATTTGAAGGTTGGATTGAAACAAGGATGTGTCATGTCTCCATGGTTGTTCAATCTGTACATGGATGGGGTTATAAAAGAGATACAAGGTCGGGCAGTGGATGTTGGAGCGGCCCTAGTGAGAGAGGGCAGTGTTTGGAAACTCCCTGTACTGTTGTTTGCAGATGATACTGTGTTGTTAAGCGAAGACGAAGGGGAGCTGCAAGGCTTGGTAGATGAGTTTGGGAGAGTGTGTAAGAAACGGAATCTAAAGGTGAATGTAGGGAAGAGTAAAGTGATGGTCTTCGAGAGAAGTGAAGCCAGTGAATGTACAGTGAGATTGGATGGAAAGGATATGGAGAATGTGGGTGAATTTAAGTACTTGGGCAGTGTGATGAGTAAGGATGGAAGTCTGGAGGGTGAAGTGCTCAAAAGGGTGCAGCAGGGAAGGAAGGTTGCTGGTTCGTTGAAAGCAGTGATAAGAAACAGGGAGGTGAGCATGAAAGTGAAAAAGTTGTTACATGACAGTATTGTGATACCAACTCTGACATATGGAAGTGAAGCTTGGACCCTGTTGGAAGGACAGAAGTCAAGAGAGACAGTAGTGGAAATGAGTTATTTGAGAGGAGCATTTGGAGTCACATGGAGAGACAGACTAACAAATGAGGAAGTGAAGGAGCATTGTGGTGTGGTTGAGGACGTGATGGGAAGCGTTAGGAAAAACACGTTAAGGTGGTTTGGGCATGTGGAGAGGATGGAGAGTGAAAGACTGACGAGGAGAGTGTATGTGAGTGAGATGCAGGGGGCGAGAGGGAGGGGGAGGCCAAGGGTGAGATGGAGGGATGGAGTGGAGAGGTATATGAGAGAGGGGTGTGTGAGTTGGGAGCGTGGTAGTGAAATGGCAGGGGACAGAGTGACATGGAAGCGATTTTTTTGTGGCCACCCCATGCAGGATTGAGGCGTCTGGCGATAGATAGATATATATGGTGGCAACCATCATCCACTCACTTGATGTAGTGTTACCTACTTCTAGCTTCACCTTTATCACTCTTTTCTGTGTCTGCCCTCTCACTTCCTATTTCTCCCATCTTTCTTGTTGCCTTTTATTACTTTCCTTTCCTTTTCAGGTGGCTTTACACTGAGTGACAAGCCTAATGGATTCCTGCAAGCCAGGAAACTACAGTACAGTATTTATAAAGTTGGTGCTAACCATATAACCAACCCACACGTGTTCGTTACATTCAACAAGTGGTTTGGCGGAGGGTTAGTGCCCCTCCCTGTAAAACAACTAACTCAAATCAAACAGTCACCCTTTATGGGACTGTGGTGTCTGGCTACAGACAGAAAGATAGATTATTAACATACTCAGTTAAGAGCAGTTCCTTGGACTGAAGAGATCTGACCCCTCTCCATCAACCCTTTCAGCAAGAGGACATTATTAATATATTTTTTACCAATGCAGCCATGGCTCAGTGGGTTAGAGCGCTCCGCTCTGGCCGTAGGGTCGGAGGATCGAATCCACCCAAGGGTCATTGGTAGACATCAGGAAAGGCATCCGGTCATAAAATGCTACACGCTCCAATCCAAAAAGGCCGACGCATGCAAGCATGTTGCAGCCTTCAAAAAACGAAACGAAACGAATGCAAACCAATATGTACTCAGCATAAGAGACAACTCAGAATGATGGGACTGATATTAACAATGCACAGTACATCCTTCAACTTTGTGAACTTTAACTCTGCGCGAGGTAGTTCCAAAAGTCATGTATTTTTTAACATTTATGAACTTTGCGACTGATCACACACTTTGCGAGATCGAGTGGTGGGAGAGTCGTCTTCCAGCACTACTTTGCCACCCCGAGTAGTGACATCATGGTTCACTGGGCATACTGAGCCTCCTAGTTCAGTGGTCTGCCGCCCCGCCACGTTTGTTTGCACCTGTTTCCAACCAAGGTCATTGACCCTCACAATTTCGTGGTGCTCCTCACAATACCCCAGCAGTCTAACCTTGCACAAGTGTTATCATGGCGCCAACGGATAAGAAGAACATGAAAATAATTTTGGAGACCAAACTGAAAATGATTGAAAGGAAAAAAGCAGGTGACGGTAATTCTGCTATTGGTCAGGAGTTTGGTGTTGGTGAATCGACAGTGAGAATGATTTTAAAGAACAGCGAACAAATCAAGCAAGCAGCGAATAACTATGGAGGCGCTCAATTTGATGGTAGAATGCTGGTGGACAACAAAGAAGTGCTAATAAAAATGGAAAGATATCTTGCTCACTACATTCAAAGAAAGGAAAAGAAAGGGGTTTCATTAGATGGGCGCCATATAAGGGAGCAGGCAAAGATATTCTATCACACGTGCCTTAAAAAAGCCATTAATCCTCCAACAAAACCTTTCAAGGCATCGAATGGGTGGCTATGCCAGTTCCTCAAAAGGAAGGGGTTTAAACGCATCAGGTTCAGTGGCGAGTGAGGCAGAGCTGACTACAAATTGGTCGGCTTCATCCCAAGGTAAGCACTTTTTCCCACTCTTTCTTTCGACTCTACCTCTTAATTTTACGATGATAAATGAAACAAACATGAACTGATGTATGGTACAGTAATATTAATAAGAAAACAACATAGGTAAGGAATATTTAAAAAAAAAATGCATTCACACTGATGTGAAGACTGGCGTGGTTTACGGGACTGGTGGCGGGGCGAGGCTTGGCTACTGTGGCCCCGCGGGGCCTACGTCATCACTATCACTGTCGGCAGATATTTCCACATCTTGCTGTGTTTTTTCTGCCTCTCTCATGAATCCCTCGAAGTCAGAATCGTCACTGGGGTCATCAGAATGAAAAAGGTTAGGGATGCTAGGATCGCTGGCTGCTTGGGGAGGGGTGGCAGGACGGCTGGTCGAAGGGGCAGGGTCTCTTGGGGTTCTGTTGAATTTTGTGATTAGAGACTGCTTCCTCTTATTAACCCCATCTCTGTGGAGGTCAGCATAAAAGCGAAGCGGCCGAGAATTAACGATGCATAACCTGGCCAATATTCTCGTCGTCACTGACCAGCTGAAAAAAACCATTGTGAACAACGAATGTGACAATTTAGGGCTCAGCAAGCATGCCATGGTGTTGACAGGGCCCTTCGTTTTTATTCTGACCTACACAGAGATGGGGTTAACAAAAGGAAGCAGTCTCTAATCACAAAATTAATGAGAACCCCAAGAGACCCTGCCCCATCGACCAGCCATCCTGCCACCCCTCCCCAAGCAGCCAGCGATCCTAGCATCCCTAACCTTTTTCATTCTGATGACCTCAGTGACGATTCTGACTTCGAGGGATTCATGAGAGAGGCAGAAAAAACACAGCAAGATGTGGAAATATCTGCCAACAGTGATAGTGATGACTTAGGCCCCACGGGGCGACAGTAGCCAAGCCTCGCCCAGCCACCAGTCCCATACACCAAGCCAATCTTCACATCAGTGTAAATGCATTTTTTTTTTTTAATGTTTCTTACATATGATGTTTTCTCATTAATATCACTGTACAGCACATCAGTTTGTGTTTGTTTCATTTATCATCGTAAAATTAAGAGGAAGAGTCGAGAGAAAGAGTGGGAAAAAGTGCTGACCTTGGGGTGATGTCGACCAATTTGCCTTTATTTCATATATTTGATTGTTTGAATTTTGAGAATTTTGATTTTGCGAGGGTTTTTGTCGACCATATTCTTGCAAAATTGGAGGAAGCACTGTATGTGCTTATGGAATGAGGTATTTTGTTATGTTCTCTCATAACAGCAACATGCACAGATCAGTACATAATGTCCCTGAGACATAATGAGTGAATATTATCTCTTCTTATTAACAGACATCTTGAGCATTACCTCTGCTCATTTACAAAGGCTCAAACATGAATGCATGCATCGGCCTAAGTCACCTAATGGTGGGTCTTGACACTGCTTGGACTCTAACAGCCTCTCTGATCAGTCCCTTATCTCTAAAGTCACACACAAAGACCACAACCCAGGTCTTTTTAAGTCTGTTAAGTCTGTCTCTCATAACTCTGCCCTCAGATTTCACACCTCTGACCCTCCGCACCCAGCTCTCATCCTGCATCCTCTCCACTTGCTCAAACCATCTCAATCAACCACTTCTCATCACAACTTGCTGTAAGCTTGAGATGAAGTGAGAGCAGTTTCCAAGTGTGTGTGGTTTTCTGAAAATTTATTCTTCAGTCTTAGTGCTCTTATTGTACTCTCAGGAGCTCCAGTTAGTTTTTCAATTTCACAGGTTTTCATGCCTTGCTCGATTTACCTCAATTAAAAAAAAAAAACACTGGAGCTCCTGAGAATATATTAAGAACACTAAGACACAAGAATATATGTTCAGACAATCATACATGCTTCGAAACTGTTCTTACCAAATCTCAATGCCACAGCATGTGATAAGTGTCAACCCACCATTCACCCAAGTGCATGATCTATCTTATTAATCCTCCAGGATTTTATCTTAATGTTATATGACTATAATCTTGCTTTTCTCAGCCAAACTACATTTTATAAGGTTCTTCCTAACTCTGTTCTCCCATTTTTGTTTTTTCTTCTCTGGTAATGGTCTGTGTTATTCAGGTGCTTATCTACCACCTCCAGGGCTCATACTGGCCATACAGGTATTATGGTTGTGAAAAGTCCATCCAAACATCCAACCACCTCAAAAAATGCACTGTCTACTGAACCATGTGCTCCCGTACTGCAGCCAAGTAAGACTAGATGTCATTTTGAGGATTTCAAAATGGCAGCCTACAAATGAAAATCACCTAGTGTGGCATATATCCACCACTCAAGTCCACTAAGTTTAAACTAAATGTGCTAACACTGATGATGTGTAGTGATTATATGTGTGCGAAACCAACTTTGATGAAATTTTATCAAACAATACTTAAGAAAATACTGTAATGTGTTATCTACGCTCCTCACATATGCAAACTCTGAGTAAGCGTGCCCCATCAACCCACTGTAATAGAGATAAGGAGTCATCAGATCTCTAGCCTAATTGTCACTTTGATAATAATAACCATATATGACTCCAATATGGGTTAAAAGAGATACAAGGTCGGGCAGTGGATGTTGGAGCGGCCCTAGTGAGAGAGGGCAGTGTTTGGAAACTCCCTGTATTGTTGTTTGGAGATGATAATGTGTTGTTGAGCGAAGACGAAGGGAAGCTGCAAGGCTTGGTAGATGAGTTTGGGAGAGTTTGTAAGAAACGGAATCAAAAGGTGAATGTAGGCAAGAGTAAAGTGATGGTCTTCGAGAGAAGTGAAGCCAGTGAATGTACAGTGAGACTGGATGGGGAGGATATGGAGAATGTGAGTGCATTTAAGTCCTTGGGTAGTGTGATGAGTAAGGATGGAAGTCTGGAGGGTGAAGTGCTTGAAAGGGTGCAGCAGGGAAGGAAGGTTGCTGGTTCGTTGAAAGCAGTGATAAGAAATGGAGGTGAGCATGGAAGTGAAAAAGTTGTTACATGACAGTATTGTGATATCAACTCTGACATATGGAAGTGAAGCTTGGACCCTGTTGGAAGGACAGAAGTCAAGAATGAGAGCAGTGGAAATGAGTCATTTGAGAGGAGCATGTGGAGTCACATGGAGACAGACTAACAAATGAGGAAGTGAAGGAGAGTTGTGGTGTGGTTGTGGACGTGATAGGAAGCATTAGGAGAAACACGTTAAGGTGGTTTGGGCATGTGGAGAGGATGGAGAGTGAAAGTCTGACGAGGAGAGTGTATGTGAGTGAGGTGGAGGGGGTGAGAGGGATGGGGGGGCCGAGGATGAGATGGAGGGATGGAGTGGAGAGGTACATGAGAGAGGGGGATGTGAGCTGGGAGCGAGGTAGTGAAATGGTGGGGGACAGAACGACATGGAGGCGATTTGTTTGTGGCCACCCCGTGCGGGATTGATGCGTCTGGCAATAGATAGATAGACAGACTCCACCTTGCCTACTGATCTGGTTTCTATGGATGTTCAGTTGCCTACCAAAGTTCCTTTTTCCTAAAAATACCTCCCGTCAGATGTGGCACCGTCACAGTAGTAGTGTAAACATGTATCTATGAATGAACGATGTCGTACTAGAACGAAAAACGTGAGTGGCGGGTGTTTATGCCGGACGTAATAACAGTAAATAAATACGGAAGTAATAGACACATAACCACTGATAATATTGTTAGCATGTATTGTTTAATATATAATATCAATAGAATGTTAATGTAAAATCAAAACAGAAATATACCAAGAAGGTTGTCAGAGGTATAGTAATCACACCTCAGCCACTCTCACCAAACTGCATTAAATGTGAAATCTGGGGTGCCAAGTCTGTCTCGTGGATCTCGCTCAGAACCTCTTATGAATCATAAAACATATGGATACGCTTCTGCCTAGTCATTGTTAGGGCTGGATGGACGACGTCGATAAGTTCGTATTCACTTTCCTAGTTCTCTTCAAATTCCTCTTGCTTAACTGAGTTATCAGTGCTTCCTCCTGTATGCATATATTTCCATTATTATATCCCTTGTTGTGTACCCCATAAGATATTATTACTGTTTTAATGTCTCCTATCGAGTAGTATCTGAAGTCTCTTGGGTCATGTACATTTTGTCATATTGGAAATGTCGTATAGTGATTCGAACTATTTTGCTCTGATGTGATAACCCTCCAGTAGTCTGTGATAATTATATTCCTACCCATACAGAGTTATTTATTCCCCTTTCTTGTTCTATTGCTTTGGTGATATATTAGTATTATATGCGTATCATCACGTGTCCATATGTTTTAGTTTCGTTTCGTTTTTGAAGGCTCCAACATGCTTGCATGTGTCGGCCTTGGTCACCTAATGGCAGCTCTCCACACTGCTCGATCCCTGGCAGCCTCCCTGTTCAGTCCCTTAACCCTTAAGTCACACTTAATGACCTCGTCCCATGTCTTTCTCGGTCTACCCCTCCCAACCCCTCCCCCAATATTAACACTTCTCACCCTCTGTACCCAATTATCATCCCCCATCCTCTCCACATGTCCAAACCACCTCAGCCTACCTCTCCTCATCACAACACCAATACACTCCAGTCCCATCCTACCTCTCAACTCTTCCATCGTAAACCCAGCCCCTCCAGGCCATGCACGCAGGGATGCACTGCACATCCACCTAATCATTGTCATTTCTGTACGTTTAAACCTGCGAACATCCTCTTCCTTTACTGCCCAGGTATCACTACCAAACAGCATCAAACTCCTAACACATGCTGCTTACAACGACCCCTTAGCACGTAAGGAGAGTCCTCTCAATGTCAGGAGAGGCAACAGCTCCCTGAACTTCTTCCAACCACTTCTCACTCTAGCAACCGAGCTAACTCCAGCCCCACCTCCGGCACATAACATGTCTCCCAAATAACAAA